>JAODAL010017604.1:0-77241 GCA_025379985.1 Phyllomedusa bahiana
GGTTTTTGGGCCTTTGGAAAGTGCCTTTCCGTCTGGTGGACACAGATGGGTTCCGCCACGTATGGCCTCGCCTGCCCCCAATACCAGTTTGCCGAGCAGGCATTTCTTTGCCGAAAAGCGTCCTGCCCTGGCCACCCACGTTGTAATCTAAAATTTAAAGCGCGGTTGTCTGCATCTGTGTCCGGGAAAGTCCATATCACACCGACACATGGACTAGTAAGCAGGGCCCAAAGGCGCTATATCTCAGGGGCCCGCTCACTGGGTGAGCTGGGTGGATGTCTCTGGGGGTGACGGTGGCTCTCAGGCTCGGCGCACGCTCTTCAAAACTGCAGGGATGGTGCAGGGCTCTTTCCCCCAAGGTCCTCTGGTGGCATCACGTGCCCAGAGACACCAGGCCGTGTTAAAATTAATCTGCCTTGGTGACCGTCCACACGCAGGGCTGGCGCTGTGGAGGCTCAAAGCAACCGAGACCGAGCGCTGGTTGGGTGACAAGAACCTTGTGCCAGGCAAGGTGGTGTGCGATAACGGGCGAAATCTGCTGCCGCCCTTAAGATCGGTAGGCTGGAGCACATCCCTTGCCTGGGCACATGTCTTGAACTTGTCGTCCAGAAATTTCTAAGAGTACCGGTCTGGACTCCCTGTGAAGAAGGCTCGAGGTCTGAGTTCGCACTTCCCCCGTTCGCACCCGGTTCATCCCGCCTGGCTGCGTTGCAGCTCAGCTGGGCCTCCCGTCAACCGTTCTCATTGTTGACGTCGGCAACACGCTGGAATTCCACCTCCAAAATGCTCCAGCGATTGTAGGCAGCAGCGCAATCCCAAATTACGCAGTACGAAGTGACACAGGGCCCTGAAAAGCAGCGGTACGGCCCTCGGGGTGTTTGAACCCACCGAGAGTGGAGCAGGTAAAAAGAGCTCTGCCCCATCCTTGCCATTTTTTGGGAAGAAGCCACAAAAATGGTCAGTGCGGACAATGCCCTTGTCAGCATGGCATTGTGGTGATCTTAGTTCTGGAACGATAGTTGGACACTCTGAAAAAAAACAGGTCCCGCCAGGACGGAGGAGGAGAGGACACAGATGGGGACACCCGGAGCCTTTCTCTCCGTTTAAATCCACAAGGCCCGACGTTTTACAATTTCATCGGTCTTCATTAGGCAGTGGTTCGGGGTCCAGAGCTAGGCAAGGTGGCGCATCAGCTCTCAGGGTGATCAATCTCAGGCAAGCCAGGGCTGTGTTGAAGCTGTGCCGGAGGCAGCGGAGGAGGGGGGGAGGAGGAGTATTCCTAGACACCGATGTTACCGACGTCCCTGCCTTGGAAAGAGGTTGGCGCGACTTTGAGGAGGAGGAGGAAGATGAGGAGATCAGTTTGCTAGTGCCCCTCGACCCGAGGCTTGGGAAATCAAGGCTCCAAATTTTCACATGGTGCTTGGATGCTCCATTTCTCCAACATGATCCTGCATTAAGGCCATCAAAAATGAACAACAGTTACTGGGTGGCCACCTCCTGGATTTTTTTTTTCCCCCCCCGCCGGTACAAAACAAAAATCAGCACCTTTCCCTTCCACCCACACAAATAGGACCTAAAAGTGCGAGGAAATGGAGACCTTGCTGATTGATATCAACTGGAGTACATCTGTTGCGGGTCGCTTCACGTTCCCCATAATGTCACGGGTGGAACAAACATCAGCGACGTGTCAGCAGTGGTAGTTGCCAAGTAGGACGTAAGCCAGGCTAGCAGAAGGCAAGGTGGTGAAGACTACATGGGTGACCTCTGGCAATTCCTTTGTTTACCACTCCTCACCAACGCTTGCAATGCAGGGCACACATCCAACACTCAGAGATCAGCCTTAAGTTCACTGTGCGACGAATATCTGCGTCTCATCACCGATGTTTTGCATGGTGTTCCGGTCCCCAATAGGACTTAGGGTATCAAAATGGAGCGAATGGCCCGAGGCTGGCTCGTCACGCCCATAGAGGTGTTGTCCCTTTTCCCAAACAGCCCAAAACACTTATCTGAGGGGACCTTCAGCAAGCGGAAAGGGGTCATTACCCGACAAACGCATGGGCCCTTTTTACAGATAATGTGGATTTTTTTGACTTTCTCCCGGAAAGAATAGGCCCCTGGATCTTGTTTTGTTGTGGCACCAAATTTCCGGAGGTCAACGATTTGTTGCCCCGGTCTACTTCACAATTTTCCCTTTTTTTAAAAGAAATGGTCCCCTTGGAAAAAAATTTTTTTTTTAAAATGATCATTTCTTATGCAAAATTTTTTTTCTCTTTTCCCCAAAAGTTCATTTTTTTTGGTTTTTGCCGGGGAGGGACTTTAAAAAAACAGCAAGGGGTTTTTTGACAAAACCGTTTTTTCCATTTATTTTTTAATTTATTTTAAAAGTTTTCGCAAAATTTTCAATGGGTTTTAAGGTTTTATGGGTTTCCCCGTGTGATACAAACAAAAATTTTTTTTTTTTTTGGAAACAGAAATGTGGGGGTTCTAAGTGGCCCTTTTTTTCCCTCACAAAATTTTTAAAAGGGGGGCTTTGAGAAGTCTTTTTTTTAATTTTTTTGGGGGTCATTTTTTTGCTTTTGGTTACAGCTAAAATTTTATGGTCCTTTTGGAAAGAAAAAAAATGTGGCTTCTAAGGGGCCCCGGCCATTTCCCCCTACAATTTTTTTAAAAGTGGGGTGGAGAAGTTTTTTTATAATTTTTTGGGGGCATTGCTTTGGCCTTCCTTTAAAAAATTTTTTGCTTTTTTCTAAATTAAACTAAAAGGGGCCCTTTTTTTTATTTTTAAAAAAATTTTTTGTTTTTCTAAAAAAACATTTGTTCTTCACAATTTACCAAAGTGGCTTTAAGGGTTTTGCTTTTTTTTTTTGGTTTTTTTGGGGGTTTTTTTAATTTTGTTTTTTTCTTTTTTTTGACCAAAAGGCCCCGGCCTTTTTTTAAAACTTAAAAAGTTTTTTTATAAAAAATGTTGTTTCTAACAGGGCATTTGTTCTTCAAAAATTGCCAAAAATGGGTCCAAAGGGGAAAAGCTTTTTAAAATTTTTTGGGGGGAAATTTTTCTGTGACATGAAACTATATCGGCCTATTCTAAAAATGTTGTTTCTAATCAGCATTTGTTTTTTCACCCAATTTTCCCAAAAAGGGGGGGCTCAAAGGGGGATTTTTTGGGGCACGTTTTCAGGATTTAAAATTTTTTAAAAGGAAAACAAAAATATTTTTGGAATTTTAGTTAAGGAAAAACTTTTACCAAAAAGTTTTTTAAAAATATTTGATTGAAAATTTTAAATTTTTGGGGCTTAAAGAAAAAAATTTTAAACATTTAAGGGCCCTTTTTTTAAAACCTTTTTTTAAATTTTGAAGTTAAGATTCAAACCCCTTTAATACAATGAAAAAAAGAGAAACAAAAACATGTGGGATTCCATCCTAATTTAAAAAAATGTGTTTCCTAGAATTAAAGTACTAAAAAACTTTCATGTACAAAATAGCTGTTAAATAAATTCTCTGAATTGTACAAGGTAGGTACAGGAAAACCTTGACCAGATGTAGTTAATTCAGAGGACATTGAGTAAATGAGGAGCAACGGACCAGAGAACAAAGTACAGAGCCATTTCCTCCAGCACGTTTGAGTAATAATAAAAAAAGAATGCCAAATAAAAGGGCACCTCGGTGTAGACAGGAGCCGTAAACCACCCACATTGTCCATGAAGCTCAATTGTCCACACACCCCCCCCCCCCTCATACGGATGGACAAGCGCTACCCATTTATTGACTGTGTACAGAGAAGGTCTGGATTACTCGACATAGAACGCCATTAATTTTCCTCTTCCGCACTCTGCTTTCCGCACGACAGTTTTCCGATTTCTCATGCGGCATAGGGCAATATGAACCTGCTGTCCGCACTCTGCTTCCCGCAACGACGTTTTCGTTGCTGCGACATTATGTCATTTTAACCTGCAGTTTTAATAATTACGGACGCCAGCCCAGGGCTCTCACACCGTACCCACTGTCACTCCTCCCTGGGTCATGGCTGTGTCCCAGGACAGGTATAGTCAATGTCCAGTGAAACTAAAGGTGGAGGTTTAAAGACTCCTTTTTCCGGCACTATTAAATGTGGGGGTTCATGAAGGTTTGGGCTCATGCTGTGGCCCAGGACAGGTAAAGTCAATGTCCAAGTTCCACCTAAATGGGTGGTTGAAAGACTCCCTTTTTCCCCGGCACTTTTAAATGGTGGGGGTCATGCTAGGTTTTGGAGGCTCATGCTGTGGGCCCAGGACAGGGATATTTCAATGTCTCATTTCAAGTAAGCTGATGGTTTCAAATCATGACTGCCTTCTGGGCACTTTTCAACTTTGGGTTGATGCAGGTTTTTAAGGGGTCAGGCTGTGTACAAACAGACAGGATAGTAATGGTCTGTGAACTTTATTTTTTCTGTGTGACATTTATAACCTAAGTGTGTTGCCTAGAGATGTACAGGTATCCATATTACTGGTTGTGGATGTAAATTTCAGCTTCATCCAGCCTTGTTTGGGTGTAATAATGAAGGTGTTGTGCTCTCCCATATACTTTTAATGTCATCCTCATAATCGACGCTCACTATCTGAAAAACCTTATCGATAAGCCGGCCGTACTATCGGACTATCGCTCGATTCTCGATAGCCAACTCAATCGCTCAACACTAGTGAAGAACAAATGTCATATTAGAAAACAACATATTTTACAGAATAGGACCTGTAAGTATTGGCTGCATTTCATAGCAGCATGAGCCAAAAAAAATATAAAAATGACTTCTCAGGCACTGTTAAAAATTGTGAGGGAGAAATGTCCACTTAGAATCCAATTTCTGTTCACAAAGGACCATATTATAGGATTATCGCACAGCAACATGACCCCAAAAGAATTATAAATATGACTTCTCTAGCCATGTAAAATTGGTGAGGGAGAAATTGCACTTAAACCACAATTTCTGTTCCGAAAGGACCATATTATAGCTTGTATCTCACAGCAACATGAACCCCAAAAAAATATAAATATGACTTCTCGAGTCACACTGTTAAAAATTGTGAGTGAAGAAAATGCCACTTAAAAGCCACATTTCTGTACCAAAGGGACTAAATAATTGCTGTATCTCAATGCAACATGACCGCCAAAAGAATTATAAATATACCACTGTTTAAAAATTGTGAGGCAACATGTAAGTGGTAGTTGGGTCGTCAGTGGCGGCACCTAACAGACACAGACAGTGTGATGGCCCTGAACACTGATCCAACCCTGTCCCTGCCTTTTGTGGTGCCGACTCTTTAATAAGTTCTGCCCAACATGAAGACATTGAACACTATACGGAAGAGCGTGGAAACACAAGATGCAACAAAACAAAACAAACCACAATAAGGATGGACAAGCAAGCCAAGTCTGTAACTATCGGGTTAACCGCGGTGACAAAGTCAGAAGGCAGAAGAATAAACGTAAACAACAGATAAGATAACAGATGCACAGAATAAAGATGGCGGAGTTTATAGGCGGAAACACACCAAATAAACAGCGAAGGAGAATAGACCAGAAGAACCCTAATACCTTCCAGGAGAACTAAGGGACAAAAGGCAATAGAGGAAGAAACAGAAGACCATATAGGAAGTATGAGGCGTGTCAATCACCATTAACGAGGAGCCGGTTAACCCCCGTGGATTGCTGAACGATTCTGTGCCCGCGGTCTTCGGCCAGGGTGAGTGTAAATCAATCAAGATATCGAGGGAAGAAAACCCATTCACACTAGTGAACACAAAATTTAGACAATATGTCAAAAAACCACGGCTTTATGTCGCAACGGCATGGCCTGCGACCAGGAAACTCACGCTGGGGGATCTTTCTGGTATTATCATCGAACACAGACATGTACCCCTAAAGCTGTTGAACCATGCTAAAAATTTCCAAAGATGAAGTGATAAATGTAATATGGTGTTTTTCATGAAACCTTAGTGGTCTTTTACAGTCTCCTTACAGCAAAACCAGCAAAATGAACTGTTGGGAAACTGAAAATAAAATTGCAGTAAGAAATGAATCATTTAAAAATAAGTTTTTCAAGAGGACCATTTCTGTTTAGGTAGAGGAATTGAGTAAGAGCCGCAACTAATCGGTGACCTCTTGGCAATGTGGGTCCACAACATCATCTCAGATGGATCCAAGGCCTGAGTTCATTCTTGATGAAATTTCAAAACGATCCTCAATATCTGTGAAAGCCGGAGTTGCGTTTGTCTTTAATGAACTCCTCCGCTGTGCTGAAGGTCCGCTCAATATAGACTGCGGTCTGCTGTGCAGGACAACACCTCTATGGCGTGGCGAGCCAGCTAGGCCATTCGTCAATTTTTTGGATACCCATAAGTCTAATATTGTGTCGGAACACATACAAAAGACATCGGTGTTGAGCACGCAGATAGTCCGTGCACCATGATCTTAATTCTGGTCCTCTGGGTGTTGTAAGTGTGCCCTGCATTGCATGTGTTTGTGTGAGTGTTGGTTAAAATAAAGATTGCAGAGGTCACCCATTAGGCTTCAGCCACCTTGCCTTGCTGCTCCTGCCGCTGACGGCACTTGGCACTGCTACTCTGTCACGCCCGGCCAATCTCTGGCGTTGTTCCACCGTGACATTTGAAGAACGTGAAAGTCAGGAACGCAACAGATTCTCCAGTTGATCAATCAGCAATGTCTCATGTTCCTGCATTTTACTCTCTATTTGAGGGTGGGTGGAAATAAAGTGCTGAGTTTTGTTTTGTACCGGGGATCCAGTAGGGTGGCCACGCCAGTTAAACTGTTTTGTTTCATTTTGATGGCCTTAATGCGAGGATCATGTATGGAGGAAATGAGCATCCAAGACATTCATGTGAGAGATGGAGCCTTGATTCCCAATCCTCTGGTCGAGGGGCACTAGCAAAACTGATCTTCTTCATCTTCCTCATCCGCCTCAACATTCGCGCCAACCTCTTTTCCAAGGGCAGGGACGGGTAACATCGTGTCTTAGGAAATACCTCCTCCTCCACCGTCTCGCCGGCCACAGCTTCAACACAGCCCTGACTTGCCTGAGATGATTGCACCCTGAGACTGATGCGCCACCTTGCACTAGCTCTGGACCCCGAACCACTGGCCTTATTGAAGAGACCGATAGAAATTGTGAAACTGATCGGGCCTTGGTGTATATGAGATCGAGAGAAAGTCCGGGGAGGCTCCGAGTCCGCACTGTTTCCGTCTCCCTCCTCCGTCGCATGGCGGGTACCTGGTTTGTTTTCAGATTGTCCAACGATCGTTCCAGGACTAAGATCACGCGACAATGTCTCATGCTGACAAGGCAGTTGTCCTCACTGACCATTTTTGGTGGCCTTTCTCAAAACTGTCAAGAATGGTGCAGAGCTCTGTTCACCATGCCTCCAACGTCTCGGTGGCTCAACACCCCGAGGTGTCCGCCACCGATGCTTGTCAGGCCCATGGTGTCCACTTCGTACTGCTAATGGCATTTGGTGCGCTGTGCTGCCGACGAATCGTCTGAGCATGTGGAGTGGAATGGAATTCCGGCGTTTGCCGACGTCACAACAATGAGACGGTTTGACGTGTGAGGCCGAGCTGACGCTTGCAACGCAGCCAGTCGGGAACAAGCATGGTGCTAACTGGCGGAAGATACGAACTCAGACCTCGAGCTGCTTCAGCAGGCAGTCCAGACCCGGTAGCTCTTTATAATTTTTCTTGGACGACCAGGTTCATGACATTTGCCATGCAAGGGATTCCTCCGGGCGTACCGATCTTAAGGGGGGGGCCAGCAATTTCCCCCAAATTATCGCATACCCCCTTTGCGGCAAAAGGTTCTGTCCCCAGCCGCGCTCGGTCCGTTGCGGAGAGCCTTTCCCACAGTTTCCTGCCCTGTGTGGGGACGGTTTCCAAGACAGTTTTTAATTTAAAAACGGCATTGGCTTCTGTGGGCGCGTGTGGCCAAAAGGACCTTGGGGGGGAAAGACCCCTGCACCCCCTGCGGTGTTGAAGAGCGGGGGCCCCCAGCCTGGAACCAGGGCCCCACCCCAGAACACCCAAACCCAGCTCACCCATAGCTGTCACAGAGTTTATAGCGGTTTTGGCCGTCTTATAGCCCAATGTGTCGGGGGCCCAAAAGGGAATTTTTCCCGGGCCCAAAAGATCAGCCAACGCGCTTAAAATTTTTTGATAAACACGGGGCTGGCCACGGCGGGGGATGGCTTTTCTGACAAAGAAAAAGGCCTGCTGGGCCCATTGGTATTGGGGGAAGGCGGGGGCCGGGAAGTGGCCGAACCCATCTTTTGTCCCCAGACCAAGAAAGGCAACTTTCCCCAAGGGCCCAAAAGGGGCAAATGCCAAACTTTTCGGCTTTTGGCTTTGGGGGGTTTTTGGGGTTAAAATGTTTTCTGCTCCCAAACCTGGAAGACAAAAGGTTTTCCTGCTAGCGGGCCGCGGGTAGGGCCCGTGAGGTTGGTCAAAATCTTGGGGAAGGGAAAGGTGTTTAGGTTTGGGTCTCGGGGGTGTGCGGTGGTATTTGGGGGCAAAACGGTGGGAAGGGCGGGGAAAAAAGAGGCTGACCCCTTGATAAATGACTCAGAGGGGGGAACCCAAGGGGGAAGCTGAGAAACCCCGTTGGTGGGGGGCCGGGAGGAGGAGGGGGGCCCGGGGGGAACAAAAAGGGGTTGTGACCAGGGTTTGGGGGCCCCCCCATGGGTTGGCCTTTTTGGCCAAGAGTTCCCCCCCCCCCCCCCCCCCCCCCCCCCCCCCATTTCAACTCTTTGAATTCGTGAAAGTGATTAGACATTTTGGGTAGTGGTTAACCATTTAAAGGGTTTCTTCCTTTTTCTTTTTCTTTTTACAGAAAAGGGCGGCATATGACATCGTGGGTAAAAATAAAGGGGCTTGCTCAAAAAAGGGCCCGGGTTTTGGGAGAGGCCCGGGCCCTTTTTGAGGGCGATAACCCGGGGGAGGGGGTTTTTTTGCCCCTGACCTTGGCTGGAAAAAATCTTTTTCAGCGGATTTTCTGGGACCGCCCCCCCTTTCCCTTTTTGTGGCGGGCCCCTTATTACCCCCCCCAAATCGTTTTTCCTCCTGTCCACTGAGAAGCGCTTGCAAGAAAAATCTGGGGGAAAAGCCCCGGGGATGGATCCCCCAATTCGTCATAAACACCCATAAACAAAAACGGGTTTGCCCTTTGGTCGCCTCACTTTCTGCATCCAGAAGCGGGGTACAAAAAAGGGGGGCCTGAAAAGGCGTTCCCCAACCCCCCGGGGATTTTTTGCCGTTTTGCCCCGGCCCCTTTCTCCTCCCTGATGCCATCAGTAACGGGGCGTAAGAGCAGACAAAATCTTCCTTTGATTTTTTAAACATCCCTTTTCTAAACCCCAACCGCATTTTTTTCATCAAAAAAAAGGGCCCTTCAGACAAGGATTATCCACAGTGGTGGGTACCAGTAGACATTTTGGGCCCTGCTTCATTTTTGGAAGGATGCTGATGTTTCGATGCCCGGACATTGTGGCCGAGACGGGGGGAAACGAGGATTTTAAGAAGGGTGGATGCGGGTTTTGCTTTAAACCACTAAAGGGACAGTTTGGGCCCGACGCTGTTCGTTCGGGGAGATTCACGGGGGGGGCCCCCTTGACCCAGCGATGACAGGCCTGACGGCCTGCAATTTGACGACCGCTGGAAAGGTTTGATTTGTCCCACCCACTGCAAGGAGCCCCTTCTCTCGTACCTCTACCCCCCCATGGCTACCCCCCTCTTTATTTGCTTACCACCCTAAATTTCGCTCCATGTTTCAGAAAAAAAAAAATTTTTAAAGAAGGTATGGAATATTTATGGAAATCCTTTTTAAAAAGGGCGGAAAAATCACAGTTTTCTCAAATCCCCTAATCAAAAAAAAAATTGGGGTTTTAAAAATTTTAACTGCAAGGTTTCTCAAACAAAAAATCTGGCCCTGGGCAAAAGTGAAAAAAAACACTATCTTTTATTTTTTTTCGTATAAAACACGGTTTTTTTTTGTCCCCTTTCAATTCCCCTGTGGTAAATAAAAAAATTGCTGTTTTCAGATTTAAGTGCAAGGTGGATAAAGAACAAAGGTGGAAGGGGTAAAATTTTGAAAAGGGAACACCTATCTGAAATGTATACTGATAAAAAAGTGGAGTTTTGCCCTTTAACACAGAGACCTGCGTTATAGAAATAAAGGTTTATCCAAAATAAAAGTTCAGGCTCCCCCAATACCCAGGAAAAAATTTCAATAGCAAACTGTTAAAAAAAAGTATTGAAAGTGCAATGTCTAAAACAAATTTGGTGTATTTTAAACCGGGTTTTTTTTTTTAAAAGGGGTTGCTTTGTAAATGGGGGCGGGGGGGGGGGCACCCCCGGGGGGGGGGGGGGGGGGGGGGGGGGGGGGGGCCGGGGGGGGGGGGGGGGGGGGGGGGGGGGGGGGGGGGGGGGGGGGGGGGGGGGGGGCCCCCCCCCCCATTCACCCCGCTTTGACTTTACAGCGGTAGATCCCTTCCAAAAAAAATTCTCTACCAAACCTACAAAAAATTTTCCCCAGTCCTCTAATCTAACTAAATTGTAAGGATCACAGCTTAAAAAAATTTCTCAAAATTGCGAAAAGAATAATTTCGCTGAGTTTTTGGCCACAGGCGAGCGCACGTCCTATTTCCTATGAGCCCTGAGAACACTGAGGCGGGAACGGGAAACGCTTTTTCAAAGTAAAACAAGGTCATGTGTTTTTTCCCAAACCAATCGCAACCATACAAAAACCCGTCTTTACATCGCCCCAAACATCTCCCCCTGCCTATTCTGTAATCGGGTTTTGGGCTGGCCGCAAAATTACGGGAAAAGCCTGAAAATGGCGCGATCTTAATAGATGATGCAAAGTTTTTACCCTTAATTATCGCATGATCTAAAAAAATTTGAAACCCATTTTAAAAACCTTTCAATTTTTAACCCTTTTTCGATAATAATCGCTCAAAACTTTTCCAGAACCCTTTTGTATCAAGCCCCTGTTTCCATAATCACTTTGTGGGTTGTTCCGAGACAGAGTGGACTGCGGCTTTTGCAAAAATCTTGCCGTGGCCGCACATACGCGGGGCTATTAGAAAAATACAGGTTTGCCGGACTACCAAAAAAAGGGAAAAAAAAGGGAAAAATGCCATAGAAGGACATTTTATAAAAAGTGGATGCAAAAAAAAATGTGAAAAAATTGAGAAAATGGGAAAAAAAGGGAAAAAATAAGATAAGAAAAATAAGGAAAAAACATAAGAAAAAAATAATAAGAAGAGAGTGGGAAAAAGGGGTGGGAAAAAAAAAAGAAGGGAAAAAGGGGGATTAAAAAAAAAGGCAACTGGAAATAAATGGAAATTTTTTTCACAGTAGGGATCAATTGAAAGAAAGAAAAAGGAAAGAGAGAAATAAGAAATGAACATGAAAGGAAAGAAGCCAAGATTTCATGCATCTCCTGAGTTATCAGTACTGTGGAGAAAAAATAATACAGACGTTTAATACTCATATAAATATATAGCACATTCCCTATTCAAGCCTTGATAGTTTCTGTTTGCAAGTGAAGATTTTTTTTTTAATTAACCAGTTGTGACCAAGCTCCTCAGTCAAACAAATTCCTACACGCTCCCACAAAGGTACTTCTGGTAGGAAATTTGAAAACTTTTGAAAAATTAGTGGGTCATGAGCTTCACTGTGCCACACTAGCATAATATTATAGGATAAATAGAATATCACGTGGACTATGTTCACACCTGCAACCAACTTTATCCTGTGACAACGATCTCTACTGTAAGGCCGTGTTCACACGGCTTATTCACGGCGGATTTGTGCACCGTATTGAGCGCACAAATCCGCCGTGAATACGGGGCGGGACGGGGGCGGGGCCGGAGCGCGGCGGGGGCGCCGCTCCCGCCCCATAGACAATGCATTGTTTACGGGCGTCCGCGCCGTAAATAATGTGCAATGTCACTTTCTCCCCGCCCGACGGATTTGCCGAGCGGGGAGGAGCGACGGATTCCACTGTTCTCTATGAGAGCAGTGGATTACCGTAATGACTCCGACGGATTGGCGCCGTATTGAAGCGCAAATCCGGCGCGGAATACGGCGCCAATCCGTCGGCAAATAAGCCGTGTGAACGGGGCCTAAGAAGTTTCAAGGCATCTTGAATAAATGCTCTTGAATAAAGACATTGCAACTATTGAAACTCAGTTGACATCTACACTCACCGGCCACTTTATTAGGTACACCTGTCCAACTGCTCGTTAACACTTAATTTCTAATCAGCCAATCACATGGCGGCAACTCAGTGCATTTAGGCATGTTAGACATGGTCAAAGACAATCTCCTGCAGTTCAAACCGAGCATCAGTATGGGGAAGAAAGGTGATTTGAGTGCCTTTGAACATGGCATGGTTGTTGGTGCCAGAAAGGGCTGGTCTGAGTATTTCAGAACTGCTGATCTCCTGTGATTTTCACGCACAACCATCTCTAGGGTTTACAGAGAATGGTCCGAAAAAGAAAAAACATCCAGTGAGCGGCAGTCCTGTGGGCGAAAATGCCTTGTTGATGCCAGAGGTCAAAGGAGAATGGGCAGACTGGTTCGAGCTGATAGAAAGGCACAGTGACTCAAATAGCCACCCTTTACAACCAAGGTAGGCAGAAGAGCATCTCTGAACGCACAGTACGGCGAACTTTGAGGCAGATGGGCTACAGTAGCAGAAGACCACACCGGTGCCAACTCCTTCAGCTAAGAACAGGAAACTGAGGCTCCAAATTGCCCAAGCTCATCGAAATTGGACAGTAGAAGATTGGAAAAACGTTGCCTGGTCTGATGAGTCTCGATTTCTGCTGCGACATTCGGGTGGTAGGGTCAGAATTTGGCGTCAACAACATGAAAGCATGGATCCATCCTGCCTTGTATCACGGTTCAGGCTGGTGGTGGTGGTGTCATGGTGTGGGGAATATTTTCTTGGCACTCTTTGGGCCCCTTGGTACCAATTGAGCATCGTTGCAACACCTTGTGGAATCTATGCCACGAAGAATTGAGGCAGTTCTGAAGGCAAAAGGGGGTCCAACCCGTTACTAGCATGGTGTACCTAATAAAGTGGCCGGTGAGTGTACTTTGAATAGTGATGAATGGAATTCTTTGAAAATTACAATGGATAAAATTCTCTAAGAACATTGTAAGATTTTGGAAACAAGAAAAAGAGGAACATTTTTATGTGATGCAGAAAATTACGCATCACAGAATGTATGCCTGTGGCAAAGTTTTAACACAAAAGGCTATAATAGAGGCACAAGACCATCCACAGACTTCTCGAGTTCTGGCTCTGATAGTGAAAGAGGCTATAGACAAAGAAGAACACCTTTTTTATGGAAAAACAAGAGGTTAGTTCAAGACACAGACCGATCAGGAGGGCAGGTAGAAGACGTCAGAAACAAAGGTTACTACATGGTCACAGGTGAGACACCACCCAGCAATCTTGTAATAAATATTTCATCCAAGCTATTATCATCTTGTGAATTGTGTCCTCCAAAAAGTGTTCTATACTTTTGTCCCACCCCAACAGTAGATATTTTTAAACTGGAGCAAGAAATGTATAGTTTCTTTGATAAGTGTGTCTAAAAACCCACTTTTTACAGGTTACACCAACTACAGAGGTATTCATGACACCTGGTTCTGTCTATTTAATCTTTGGGTTTATGTCCTTTAAATCTGTATAATCTCCCTAGAACTTATCATCCTGTTGAAACATTTGTTTCCATAATGTAAATAAATATATTGACAATCACAAATCCTATAAAACATATAGAAACATGATTAAAGAGGAGTTGTGCGCAACACAGTCTCAAATTGAAACCACAGACAAAGGGGGGTGGTGGCAGTCATGAACAAATCCTCCTATATGGAGGAGGTCCACAGACAATTAAGAGATGCAAATAAATGCAGACCTCTTGATAGTGATCGATGAAGGAGAGATTTGCAGGAGCACTGCAAAACAGCGTTGGATAAAAGGTTTAAAAGCTATGTAAAAGAGCGAGTGATCAAGCTTGCGAGTGTCTCTTCTGTCTGAAGTATATATTTGGCTTAGGTGTTCGGACTTAAGATTGATGGGGAGAAGTTCTTGTTAATCCTTTAGCAATTATCTGTGCTTATTTATTATTGCAGTACATTTAAAATCTATAGCAGACATATAGGGCCACATGTATGAAAATTGTCTAAGTCTAAAATTCACTTTGTTTCCAATAGCAACCAATCAGAGCGCCTCTCTCATTTTTCCAGAGCACTATATTAAATGCGGGGGCGCTCTGATTGGTTGCTATGGGCAACAAAGTAAATTTTAGATTTAAACAGTTTTCATACAAGTGGCCCATAGTTTATACATTGCAGCTATTTTGTGTATAGATTACATTTATAGTATTAAAGAGTAGTATAGTATAGCAGCTCTATAGTTGCAAGAATACACCTGTGTGGAGCTGTCTAGGCCTTTTGTTTCCTGAAGGAGAGCTTTGCAGCAGCACTGAAAAACAGGATTGGATAAAAGGTTTAAAAGCTAAGTAAAAGATCAAGTGACCGAGTTTGCTAGTGTGTCTTCTGTCTGAAGTGTGTCTTTGGCTTAAGATTTGATTTAAGATTGAGGGACTTTAGATTTGGGGATATTAGAAGGGACAGTATTGTACTGCTTTTTATATTTGTATCTGTGTATCTCTTTTTGTAACATCCCCATGAGTTCCATGATTGACAATGCCATCCAGTGCACATCCTGTGTAATATATGCAATCCTTGAACAACAGTTTGAGGGTCCATACTGCTATGCGAGATGTGAGCACACTCCACATTTAGAAGCCCGGATTCTGGATTTAAATGAGCAAGTGGCAACACTGAGATCCATTGCCAACTTGGAAGCAAATTTGCTGCTCACTGAGCAAGCCCTCAAGGTAGATGCTGGGGAGGATGGCAGCATGGAGGTGCTAGGAAATGAGGCAGCTAGCTGGGTAGCAGTCAGAAAGAAAGGTAAAGGGAAAAGTGTCAGGGAGGGTAGTCCTGATCTGGCACATCCCAACAAATTTGCAAGATTGGCAGGTGAGGGAGATGTTAGCTCAGAAATCGCACTGCTGCAGCAAG
The DNA here is from genome assembly GCA_025379985.1 of Phyllomedusa bahiana. NCBI lineage: Eukaryota > Metazoa > Chordata > Amphibia > Anura > Hylidae > Phyllomedusa > Phyllomedusa bahiana. Next base: position 15,151 of record JAODAL010017604.1, read on the forward strand.
ACACTACCCCTGTCTGCTCCAGTAAGCTGGGGAATATGAGTGCAGGTTAGGCTAGACAGGTGCTCGTAGTTGGGGACTCCATTATTAGGGGAACAGACAGGGCAATCTGCCACAAAGACCAGGATTGTAGAACAGTATGTTGTTTACCGTACATATTATGGAACGTGTTGACAGGTGCTGGGTGGGGCTGGTGGGAATCCAGCTGTCATGGACCACATTAGCACCAATGACAAAGTTAGATGTAGGTGGAGTGTCCTTATAAACGATTTCAGGAACTTAGGCCAAGAGCTGAAGGCAAGGACATCTAAGGTAATATTTTCAGAAATATGACCTGTACCATGGGCCACACCAGAGAGACAGCAGGATAATAAAGAGGTGAATAAGTTGGTATAGGAAAAATTGGTGTAGGAAAGAGGGATTTGGTTTTTTGGAAAACTTGGCTGACTTCTGTCTTGGCTACAGACTCTATGCTAGCGACAGGCTGCACTTAAATGGGGAAAGTGCAGCTGTACTAGGGGATAAAATGGCCAGGATGTTGGAGGAATATTTACACTAAGGACTGGGGGGAGGGTAACTACAAAGATAGTGTGCAAGATAGTGAAGATGGAGAGCTGAATAGTTAAATAGAACAGGGATAAAGGAATAAAAGCTGAAAAATCTCTAAATTGAATGCTGACCAATGCCAGGAGTCTGACCAACAAAATAGATGAACTAGAATTATCTATTGCTGAAGAAAATTATGACATAGTGGGGATAACTGAGACATGGCTGGACGAGAGCTACGACTGGGCGGTTAACTTACATGGTTACATTTTATTTAGAAGAGATCATAAACACCGGAAGGGGGGAGGTGTCTATCTCTATGTAAAGTTCTGTCTGAAGCCAACACTGCAGGAATCATTATGGGTAGATATACATCGAGGTAATAGCAATAACAAAATTTTACTAGGGGTCTACTATAGGCCCCCTAATACAACAGAACCCATGGAAGATGTACTTCTCAGGAAAATAGATGAGGTGGCTAATCAGAATGAAGTTGTTATTATGGGCGACTTTAATTACCCAGATATAACTTAGGAAACTGAAACCTGTAGTTCTCTTAAAGGAAACAGGTTTTTGTCAATAGCTAAAGATAATTACCTTTCCCAAATGGTGCAGGAGCTGACTAGAAGAAAGGCCCTTCTAGATTTAATATTCACTATAATACCTGACCGAGTAGCAAGGTTCAGGTTGGGGGACACCTAGGAAATAGGGACCACAATATGATAAATTTCCATTTATCCTTCAATAGAGTTTTTTTGTTGAGGAGCCACAAAAACACAGAATTTCAAGAAGGATAATTTTAATCTGCTTAGAAAGGCCCTAAACCGCTTTGATTGGGACAAAGTATTTAAAAATAACAGAACAAATAATACATGGGAGATCTTTAAAAAACATCTTAAGGGCCCACTGTGAGAGGTACATACCTTATGCTAATAAAATAATAAGAAACGGGACAAATTCAATGTGGATCAACAGAGATGTAAAGGAGGCAATAAATAACAAAAATAAAGCGTTTCTGCTACTAAAACAGGAGGGCAGTGAAGAGGCACTAAAAACTATAAAGAAAAAAAATAAAATATGTAAAATAATGAAAAAGACAGCAAAGCTGGAGACAGAAAAGCAGATTTTTTAACTATATAAATAGTAAAAAGATTAAACCAGAAAATGTTGGCCCTTTTAAATGTAGTGGGGGACTTATTGTGGAGGGCGATGAGAAGAAAGAAAACCTATTAAACAATTTTTTCTCCACTGTATTTACAAGCAAATAACTTCCTATTGATGAGCAGAGGGATCAGGTAAACTCCACCTTAAATGTTTCTTGTCTAATCCAGGAAGAAGTGCAGCTCCATTTTAAGAAGACTAAAATAGACAAATCAACAGGTCCTGATGGTATAAACCTCCGTGTCCTAAGGGAGTTCAGTAATGTCATATATAGGCACCTATTGTTAATATTTATGGACTGTATAATAATAGAGTATATCTCAAAGGATTGGTGCATAGCAAATGTGGTACCAATATAGTTTCCAGGATCCCTTTTTGACCTCTTTTTAAATATTGGTACCACATTTGCTACCCACAGTTTGGGTGAGGCGTCATGGCTGATGTAGTCTGACGCTTAAGGCATTGGTGTGTGGAAATCCTGGCCGATCCACGCCTGATTCCACTTGACAAAGGTCAGTCGTTCCACATTTCCGGTGGACAAGCGGGTTCTCCTTGGGGTAACGATGGCCCCCGCCGCACTAAACACCCGCTCTGATGCCACACTATTGGCCAGGCAGGCCAGCTTCTCCACTGCAAACTCGGCAAGTTACGGCCACACATCCAGTTTGGCTGCCCAGTAGTCCAGCGGATCTTCTAACTGGGGTGGCAGAGTGCTGTCCAAGTAGGCAACCACCTGTTGGTTCAGGGTCTGCTCCAGGTCCTGCTGCTGCTGCTGCTGGCGACTGCCCTCCTCACTAGGCGGGTGAAGGAAGCTGCTCATCAGTGACTTCAGACTTAGGTTGCTGCTGATGGAGCTGGTACTGCTCCTACCCCCCCACCTTCCCCCAGCAGCCGCGGCAGTAGTACGTGAGCGCTGAAGAAACCACCGGTCAGACCTGTCAGAGGAGGGACGATGCCGCACATAGGCAGCGGCCAACTGACTATGGAGGATTTCGCTATAGTATTTGAGATTGTCCTACCTCTCAACAGCTCAGAAAAAGGCTCCCAATTTGGACCGGTAGCGAGGGTCCAATAAGGTGGGGAGCGAGAAGTCATCCCTCTGCCGGATGCTGACTATTCGGCTGTCACTAGCCAGGCAAATAAGCATGCTGCGGGCCATCTGCACAAGTGACTCCGAGGGGCTCCCTGCCTCCATCTCCACTGTATACTGCCACGGTGCTTGCGGGTCATTTGCCTCGTCTTCCTCATCTCCATCTACCCCTCCAACTGCTCCTGCTCCGCCTCTCTTGTCACCTGGCTAGAAAATCCACTCATTTCACCAGACAATGCTTCTGCTCCAATGTCCTCCTCCTCCTCCTCCATTTCAGTCCCCACCGGACTCATGTGGCTGCGAGATGTAGTCGCCACGTCTCCAGTCCCCTGCCCAGACAGATTTTTCAGCATCTGTTTCAGGACATGAAGCAGTGGAATGACGTTATTCATCCCGTAGTCCTGGTGACTGACAAATAATGTGGCCTCCTCGAATGGCCTCAACAAACGGCAGTTGTCACTCATGAGCCGCCACTGGCTGACATCAAAGTTACACGGGGGAGTACTCCTGTCCGCCTGGATCATCAAAAAATCGTTAATGGCCTTTCTCTGTTCATACAGTTGGTCTAACATGTGCAGGCTGGAATTCCAACAGGTGGAAACATCGCATATCAGCGTGTGCTGGGGGAGGCCGTTCTGCCACTGCAACTCAAGGAGGGTGTTCCTGGCTTTGTAGGAATGGATGAAGCGCATGCACAGTTTCCTGGCCATTTTCAGAATGTTCTGAAGATCGGTGGAAGACTTCAGGAACCTTTTCACAACCAGATTGAACACGTGCGCCATGCAGGGTGCATGGACCATCCCTCCTCGGTGCAGCGCGGACACCATGTTCCTCCCATTGTCCGTCACCATGGTTCCGATTTGCAGTTGGCGCGGAGAAAGCCACACATCGATTTCTTGCTGCATGACGCGGAGCAGTTCCTCCCCTGTGTGACTTCGTTCGCCGAGGCAAGCCAGGTGTAGAATTGCGTGACACCGCTGTGCCCTACACATGTGGTATGATGGAGCAGTACTTGTGGAGGCTGAGATGGTGGTGGTGGTGGAGGAGGAGGAGGCGGACATTGGCGCAGGAGCCACAGTTTGACAACGTGGAGGAGAAAGCGGCGTCTCCTGTCCAAGTTGTTGGTGTGCCTGGGCCGGAAGCACATTCACCCAGTGGGCCGTAAAGGACATGTACTGGCCCTGACCATAGTTACAGCTCCAGACGTCCGCGCTGCCGTGCACCTTGGAACAAACCGATAAGCTCAAGGACTGGCCCACCTTCTGTTCTACATATTTATGAAGTGCTGGTACTGCCTTTTTGGAAAATAAATTACGGCTTGGAACTCTCCATCTCGGCTCGGCACAAGCCATTAGTTCTCTGAACGGTGCAGAGTCCACCATTTGGAAAGGGAGGGACTGCAGCACCAACAACTTGGACAGGAGTACGGTCAGCTTCTGCACCTTAGGATGGTTGGACGCATACTGTTGTCTCTTTGCAATCGCCTCGCTGAATGACTGCTGGCGCCATGAGTAGCGAGGAGCAGGAGCATCTGGACCGGGAGATGATGTCAAAGAGACACAGCTCCCTTCTGTAGAGGTGGTGGAGCCTTGACTGGCGGGCAATGGAAATGCGTTTTCAATTGAAAAATAAATTTTTTAAACAGTATACCAAAAAGCCCCAAGTTTTGCATATAGGGTCCCTTCTCGGCTCTCATCCTTTAGATATATCGTTAGCAAGCTTGATAAAAATTTTTTCTATTCCCAAAGACATTTATTAAAAGAAATCTTTTAAATTCCAGGACGGGACTTTTTAAAATTTTTGGATGTATTTGAAAGTTGGCAATGGTATACTTAGGGTTTTCAGCAGTCTCCGGCCCAAGCTTCCATGGGCCCGGCCCCTTGTTAACTCGCTCAGAGTACAGAGGAGATGTTGGGAAAAATGACGAGCTGCCATCGAACGGGCAACGTTTCAAAGGGGATACGCTTTTTTTTTAAGGATCGTAGTGGACCTATGCTTCTGTTTAAATACCATTTCAATTAAAACCCCAATAAAAACAAAAAAAAACAAAAAAAAAACACCGAAGATAACATTTTACAAGATTGTTTTTAAGCTTATGTTTCATTTGGGCCTTTGGGGGCAAAAGGGATTGCATCTTACTAATCCAGTAAGTTTCCCCTTTTTGTAGGACCCGGGGAAAAACCCTTTCTGTCTCCTTAAATTCTTTTCTTTTGTACCACCGGGAAAGATAAATTTATTCCGTGGTTAGCTGCATTAAAATGGGGGAGCTAGGGAAGTTTCTCCAAATTTATTTCATTTTCTTTACTACTTTTTTTTTTTTTTTTTTTTTTTGAAGGTGGGGAATAGATGACTTTATTTTTTCATTAAACGTATGCGGAGTCTTTTGGGTTTGTCCTATATACACCAAGCGCAACGGGCATTTTAAAAGGTAGACTCCCTGTGGGGGTATTGCATGTATAAAAAACCACGGAATTTAATTTTTTGTTCATACAAAGGATGGGGTTGGGCAAAAGGTTTCCCTTTTATGGCTGGGAAAAACGGGTTTGGTTTCCCAGACAGGGAAAAAATACCCTTTTTTTCTTTAAATTTTAAAAGTTTTTTTATTATTATATCTTTGTTGTCTGGAAAACCAAATTTTTTCATTATGTTGTCCCCCTTTTTTTAAAAACGAATGCCGGTGGGTCCCTTTAAAAATTTTTTTTTTTTTGGGGGGGATGTATGGGCATCTTTAGTACTTTCCCAATTTTTTTTTGATGATTTTTTAATTATATGTGCCCTGTTGGGTCATAAATAGAGATAAAAATAATCTTATCATATTTTGGTTTTAATTTTGGTTTTTTTAAAAAATTTTTCTTCTCATTAGGGGGGGGGGGGGGGAAAATGTCTCCGCTGGGTTTTTTGTTTAAACCCTTTTTTGCTGTTCCTGTTGTTGAATTTTTTCCAGGATCTTTAAATTTTTTCTCTCCTGCCAAGCTCTTCATTTGGCAGATTCGTTTGTCGTATTGTTCCCCCTTTTTAATTTTTACCTTTGAAAGTGTAGGATTATGGAAAACTCTGTCGATTTCAACAAATTTTTTGCGATGATCGCTTTTGGGAATTTCAATAAATTTCCCAAATTTTTATTCCCAACTTGGCACTTGGAATCAGATATTGATAGGGGTTTTTTTTATCTGTTTCTGTAAATTTAAAGAGTTGATGTAGGCTGTTAAAGTATTCAACAAAATCCTCAAATTTGGGGTTTCTGTACCCCCGCCAAATAATGAAAATATTCATCCACATACCGCCTCCATGGGCGATATGTGGTTGATTAAACAGAAGTAAAAATATGGGATTTTCTCAACATAGAGACAAAAAGATTGGAAACCCCGGAGCAACAGGAGACCCATAGAGGTCCACTTTAGCTGGCAGAAAAAATTCTTGAAACCAAATCTAAAAAAAATTTTAGTCAATACTAAATCTTAGCAAAGTCAATTCAAAAATTTATAAATTCGTTAGTAAGGGGAAGGATCTGAACTTAATAACCTCCCTAATACTTCTTCTACCTTCTTCATACGTGGATGTAGTGTACAGGGATTGTATGGTCCAAAGTGCAGAGCCATCGCTCTGCGAGCGTGGATTTCAATGTTGAAATTTCTTGTAGAAATTGTTTAGTAACAATGAACAATGTGTCTCTTTTTTTAACAATTGGCTGTAGGAATGGTCCACAAAGCACTTGCCAATGTTCCAAAACTGAATCCACTCCCCGATACATTGGTCTGCCTTGGGTCTAAAAATTATTTGTGCACTTTGGGGGACGATGTAAAAAAATAGGTACACGCGGGTTGTACTCTTGTAAGCAGCTTTTTTACAACTCCTGAGATGATTCCATTATTTACTGCCTCTTCCAAGTTTCATCTACCTGAACATTTAATTGTGTAAAGGATCACTTGCTAGTTTCTTATAAACTAGTTGTATTTTGAAGTTATCCAATATTTCTTGTACATAATATTCTTTGTCTAAGAGGACTGTAGCACCGCCTTTATCGGCTTTTCTGATGATCACAGAAGACTCAGTCTTCAACTGTTGTAATGCCACATATTCATCTTTATTTAAATTGGTTTGAATTTTTTTACCCCGTTCCCAATTTTGTCTAACTTCATTAAGAACAGATTGTTGGAAGACCTCCAAAGCAGGAAAAGAAACCTCTGGATCAAAGGTACTTTTCTTGCGTAACTTTTTAGATGTAATTCTGTAATCCTGACTATTATGTTTCTGATGAAAAAAGGTTTTGATACGTATATTTCTGCACAATTTAAATAAGTCCACTTCAAAATCAAAAATGTCTCTTGTATGTACTGGGACAAAATTAAGTCCTTTGTTTAATAAAGTTTTCTGCGGTTTGTTCAGTTCTTTAGAGGACATATTCAACCAGAGATCTTCTATAATCGTTTCTTCCTTCCTCTCCCTCTTGCAGTTTGATTTTGTTTTTTGTTTTCCCTTGGATCGAGACCCAACAACTGCGCCACGTTCGTCTAGTGAACTCTGTTCTTCTAAAAAATCTTGACTTTTTTTGTTTTTTGTTTCTGATCTCAGTTGCATACGTTCACGTGAGTTAGAATTATCTGAACTGTTTGAGGAAGTATCTGTGAACTGTTTATTCTTGAAAGTCCTTTGGACCCGTCTGGTCTTATTGCGCTCATCTGCCCATGTATACACTCTGTTATTTAAATAATCTTTAGTGTCTCTCTCAAATTTCTTTAATTTATTTTGTAACATTTGAATTCTTGTTTTGTTTAGATTATCTTTACTCTCTTGTATATTCTTATTGTATTGTTCTAAGGGCACTGTTTTTTTATATTCTTCATCCATGATTTTAATTTCATCCTCCAATTTTTCTAAATTGCTTTGTATATGTTGGACCGTCAGAAACATTAAATTCATCGAATACTGGTTACTTATCGCAAACCATTTTTCCTTATACTTGTAGTCATCTGGTAACAGTATTGGTTGCAACGGACTACGTAGTCCTCTGGGAATGCGGGAGACCTTAATGTACTCTGTGATAGTTGATGCATGCAGTCGTAAATTTAATTCCTTTCTTTTTAAGCCTTCCAATTTCTTTGGATAATCAGCTGTTTCATTAGTTGGGTTGGGCCTTCCTCCCATTTTTAGACTCGACAGCATTTTCGGCTTGCTTCAATATGTTAGCTTTTTCAGCTTCGGTGAATTGAAAAAATTCAGCTCGTATATTTGTCAATTCGGAAATCTCCTCAAAGGACATGTTTGTCCAAACTTTTAGATTAGAATCATGAAGGAAAACAGTCACTTTCAATTGTAAATGATTCTTTAACAGTATACCATAAAGCTCCAAGCTGCTATATAGGGCTGCCTTCTCAGCTCTCATGCACTTAGATATATCGTTCGCAAGCTTGATCCAAATTCTCATATTGCAAAAGACATTTATTCAAGAAAGTCCATATAATTCCAGTACAGGACATTTAAAACTTAGACTGTAGTAAGAAAGATGACAATGGTATACTTTATGGTTCAGCATCGCGGTTCAAAGCTTTCCATCGGACGGCTTGTTAACACTAACTCAAGAGTAGCAGAGGAGATGTTAGACAAATTGACGAGCGTTGCACGCGGTGATTCTCATTGTAAGCAAGCTATTTACACTCTCTGAGAATATTCCATTATTCACTGCCTCTTCCAAGATTTCATCTACCTGACTTTTAATTTGTGTATAATGAACACTTGCTAGTTTCTTATAAACTGTTGTAATTTTGAAGTTGATCCAATATTTCTTGTACATAATATTCTTTGTCTAAGATGACTGTAGCACCGCCTTTATCGCCTTTTCTGATGATCACAGAAGACTCAGTCTTCAACTGTTGTAATGCCACATATTCATCTTTATTTAAATTGGTTTGAATTTTTTTACCCCGTTCCCAATTTTGTCTAACTTCATTAAGAACAGATTGTTGGAAGACCTCCAAAGCAGGAAAAGAAAACCTCTGGTCAAAGTAAAATGCCGCGTGCAGCTTGTGTATAAGACAAACTAAACGGGGGGGGAGGTGGGGAGGGGTTGGGTTGGAGCAATCCGCATACGTTTTGAATGAACATAAGTCATCTATTCGGCTCCTTCAAACAAAAAAAGTAGTAAAGAAAATGATAATAAATTTGGAGAAACTTCCCTAGCGCGCCATTTTACCATCAAGCTAACCACGTATAAGTGATCTCGCTGGTGTGTACTAAACTATTGAAAATGTAAGGAGTACAGAAAGGGTTTTAAGACCCGGCTCCACTGCGGAAGCTTACTGGATAGTTAAAAATGCAATCTTTTAGCCCCCAAAGGCCCTAATGAAACATACCGCTTAAAAGCAATTTTGTAAAAGTTATCATTGCGGTGTTTTGTGTTTTGTTTTTGTTTTTTTGCTTTTAATCTGATATGGTATTTAAAAACAGAAAGCATAGGTCCACTACGCATGCCTTGAACAAAGAAGGCGTATCCCTTCGAAACGTTGCTGTCGAGTGTGCAGCTCGTCATTTGTCTAACATCTCCTCTGCTACTCTAGTGAGTTAACAGCCGTCCGATGGAAGCTTTGTACCGGACTGCCTAACCTTAAAGTATCACCATTGCTCACTTTCTACTACAGTCTAAAGTTTTAAATGTCTGTCTGGAATTATATGGATTTCTTGAATATATGTCTTTGCAATATGAAGAAATTTGTATCAAGCTTGCTAACGATATATCTAAGTGCATGAGAGCTGAGAAGGCAGCCCTATATAGCAGCTTGGAGCTTTATGGTATACTGTTAAAGAATCATTTACAATTGAAAGTAAAAACAACCTATCACACACCTTATATACTCGCCAATGCTTAAAACTGTGCTCAATGTTTGCTATGGTTCCGGTTCCATAATATAACGTGTGTTCTAGTGTACAATGTTCTAAGGTGTATTCAAAATCCAAATAGAATTATTTTTACAAGGAAACATTCACAAGTTAGCTTAACCTGACTTGTGAATGTACTGTGAATATTTTATTCTTCCGGAGACATAGTGCAGCTGAGTTTGGAGTAAATGCTGAGAAGCAAAGTGGCTTTAATTATAAAGTCAAATCAGTTGCTGACTTGGACAGCAGTGCTAATTCATACTAGTAAAATTAAATATTTTACATTACTAATAACTTGAGAGGGGCGGATTTCTCAAAAAATTCGGTTCGCCAACTTCGCCGAATTTTCCGACAAAAACCGTTTCGGAAAGAAATTCGGGATGAATCGCATTAAAAAAAAGCTATTTCCTGGCTGAACAGAGCCTGTAGGTGCTGAAGAACATTGTGCCATGCTAAATTATGCAGAGGGAGGTTTGTTTGGTCTTCATACAATGTTGTGTTTTAGTATGTACACGCACATGACTGCCAGCCTGGCTCTTAGTATCAGCTTCACGCTAAATTCCCTGGGACCACCTTACAGGGGCAAAACTGACCAAAAAACTGAAGCGGAAATGCAGCCTGATTAAAGTCACAGGCAGCCGCCAGCTGTAAAAAAACAAGCTGAGGGGCTAAGATTCCTACCAAAGCATCAAAGAACACAGTAGTAGGTTACCGGAGACGACACAGATCGCAGCACAGTAAGGGGTCACTCCATACGGACAGAACCATCATAGAATATGACAGAACCTGTTCTGTTAAACGCTGATGCATGTAGAGGCCCCCGAATGAGTACAGAGGGAGCGGCAGTAAATTTTGCATTGACGTCTCTGATCATTTTGCCCTTCCTTTCATCCGTCAGTGTCTGCTTTCATCAATCCGTTCAATATTCATCTGTATTGCTAAGGCCTAAAACAAAGCAGAGTTAATCCAAAACAGAGATGACCAGTAAATGGGTTATTTGCAGGTCTTCTGTGTTCCTGTATCCACTCCTGCTTTTGGCTAGACAATCCTGATCCTTCCCATTCCTTCTGACAGGTGAAAAAAGGGAAAACTAACATAGTCCAAACTCATAGAATGGGACGGTGGAAACAGCATGTAGAAACCACGAGATGTTCCAGTGAGACAGCGTCACTTGTCAGCACAGATAAGGCGACAGAGTGGGCAGCAATCCAGATGTGGAGTAGCAACATCAGAGCTCAAATAAAAGTGGCACATTACACAGTAGAGATATGTCATCAACAGCCAGCAGCATAGGTCAAAAGTGGCACAATGAACAAATTCTGGAGGTGGCACCAACAGGAGAGGCACAGAGTGAGCCCCAGATGGACAAGTGGTGGAAGGTGACGGCACAGCCACAGCACAGCATGAGTCAGAACAGTGGTCACAGTGACATATCTGAGGTGGCAAAAACAGAGTAGGACACAGAGTGGCACATGACATAGTGGAGATGACGCAGGACAAACGAGCAGGCACATGATCAAGAGTGGGGCAACAATGACACAGTGTTCGAGTCACGCAAGCAGCCACAGCTGCAGGCATGAGGTCAACAGTGGCAACAAAGACAAATTCTGGAGTGTCAAAAAACCAGGAGTAGGCACAAGTGCACAATGAGAGAGTGGGGTAGATACGGCGAGAGTCATCAGCATCGGTCAGAGAGTGGGAAAATGGACACAGTGTGAGGGGTCACTGGCAGCAGATCACAGCAGCAGAGGTCAGAGAGTGGCACATTCGACACAGTGTGGAGGTCACAGCACCACCAACACACACAGCATGAGGTCATCAAGGTGGCACAATGACAGAAGTGGAAGTGGTGGAAATACCAACCCTGGTAAAAGTGGTGTAGCAGACGAAAAGAAACTGCAGCATATGTTGCATCAGGCAGGTGGCGGCATCAGAATATGGCTGAGGCAGTGTATTTGAACCCAGACATCATTTCTCAAGGTTTGGTGACGCGTCCAGTGGCTGATGATAATCTGACGCTAAGGCATTTTGTGTTGAATATCTTGCTGATCTACGCCTGATTCATCTGACAAAGTCAGTCGTTCCAACAATTCCGTGGACAAGTGTTATTCCTTGGGTAACGATCGCCCCCGCTGCACTGAACGACCCGCTCTGAGGCCAACTACTGGCCGGATGCAGGACACTTCCCAATGCATACTCGACAAGTAGTGCCCACACATCCAGGATTGCTAGCCCAGTAGTCCAGCGATATTCTAACGGGGTGGCAGAGTGCTGTCTCAAGTAGACCACCACCTGGTTGGTTCATGGTCTGCTCCTGGTCCTGCCTGCTGCTGCTGCAGGCCATCTTCACTATGCGGTGAAGGAAGCTCTCATCAGCGACTCCAGACTTAGGTTTCTGCGTGAGGAGCTGGAACAAGCTCCTTACCCCTCCACCTTCCCGGCAGCCACGCAGTTGTGACGTTAGCGCTGTATGGAACCCCCCCAGGTCAGACCTGTCAGAGTATAACTATGCCACCCAATAGCAGCTGTCCAACTGACTAACAGAGAATTTTCACTATGATCATTTGAGTTTGTCCTCCCTCCACAGCTGAAAAAAGGCTCCATTTTGGCCCGTATGCAGGGTCCATTAGGGTGAGAGCCAGAAGTCATCCCTCTGGCCGATGATGACTATTCGCTGTCACTAAGCCAGGAGCAAATCAGCATGCTGCGGTCCTTCTCACACATTGACTCTGAGGACTGTCGCCCGCCTATCCAACTCCACTGTTTACTGTCCACGAGTGCTTGCGGTCACCTGTCTCATCTTCCTCATCTCCAGCTAGCTCCCTCCAGCGCTCTCCATCTCTTGTCACCTGGGTAGACAATCCACTCATTGCACCAACAATGCTTCTGCACCAATTCCTCCTCTCCATTATCATTCCCCAGCCGGACTCATTGGCCGCGAGATGTAGTCGCCAAGGTCTCCAATCCCCTGTCCCAGACAGATTTTTTCAGCATCCTGTTTTCAGGACATGAAGCATGCATACATTATTCATCCTGTATGTTCCGGCACTGACAAATAACGGCCTCCTCAATGGCCTCAACAAACCGTGTCACAGCATGAGGCGCCACCTGGCTGACATCAATACAAGGGGAGTACTCCCCTGTCCCCTGGATCATCAAAAGAAATCTTAAGGCCTTTCTCTGTTCTTACAGACGGTCCCAACATGTGCAAGGCTGGAATTCCAACTTTGAAACATCGCAAATACAAGCAGTGTGTTGGGGAGGCCTTCTCCGCTGCAACTCGCGAGGGTGTTTCCGGCTTTTGAAGAGAGGGATGAAGTGCAGCACAGTTTACGCCATTTTTCAGAAGCTCGTAAGATCGGTTGAAGACTTCAGGAACCTTTTCACAACCAGATTGAACAATTGCACCATGCAGGGCGCATGACCAGCCCCGACCTCGTGACAGCGGGACAACCGATATTCCTCCATTGTCCATCGACCAAAGAGTTCCGATTTCATTGAACGAGAAACCACAACATCGATTTCTTGCTCGCACTACGCGGAGCAGTTTCCTCCCTTAGTGACGTTGTTCGCCCAGAGCAAACCAGGTAGAACTGCGCAACAACCGCTGTCCCTACACATGTGTATATGACTGGACTTTGGAGCTGAGATGTGGGGTGTTGGAGAGGAGTAGCGTACATAGAGGCCAAGCCCACAGGTTGACAATGTTTGAGGAAAGTGAGGCGTCTCTTCCAAGGTTGTTTTATTGCCTGCCGAAGAGCGACAATTCACGCCAGATGGACCGGTACAGACAGACTCGGCCCTGAACCGTAGTACAGCTCCAAGACGTCCGTGCTCCGTAGCACCATGGAACGAAACCAATAAGGCTCCATGGACTGAGACCCACACGTTCAGTTCTACCAATTTAGGAATCGGGTACGTAAACCATTTGAAATAAAAATTACAGCTAACTCTCCATCTCGCTCCACGAAAAGCCATGAGTTCTCTGAACGGCAGAGTACCACAATTTGGAACGGAGGATTCTGCAACACCAACAACTTGGACAAGCACCGGTCCAGCTTTCGTGCCGCCTTAGGATGGTTGGACCATACTTTTCTATCGTGCAATCCGGCACTCGGCTAGATACACTGCTGCGGCCATGAGTAACGAGATCAGGAGCATCTGGACTGGAAGATGGAGGTCAAGAGAAACAGTCCTTCTTGCAGAGTAGTGGAGCCTTGACGCAGCAATGCACGTGCCCACTTGGGCGCAACTACAATTCAAGAGGCCACGATGTGGACGCTGCAAGTGTTGAAGATGCAGCTATGGTGCCAACATTACTTCCTGCCCACGCTTCACTTTCTGCCTACAAATTCTACAGAAATACCCTATATTCGGCTCTCCGGTGTCTTAGCAAAGAACTGCCACAACCGCCCGAGGATCGATTTTACCGCCAACCCTCCGCACTGAGTGACTACTGCCGGCCGCAGCGCTCGCGGAATCCCCTGTGCCGCTACTGTTCTTGTCGCCGAAGCGGTTTTTTTGCCGCCTGCCGCTTGGCTCCCTACCTCCCACGCTGGCGTGCAACCCTCTTGACACCACGCCACACATACCCCACTTCTGGCTGCGCCGTTGTCCTACGCCAAGCTGACGCCCTCTTCTCCTGCGAAGATGAAGAGCCCTTGCCTCACCCCTCTCACCACGCTCCCAAGGTGCATCAACTACATCTCATCACTAATGTGTTTTTCACCACTCTGTCCTCAGCAAAGTACTATGGTATGCAGAGGCGTAACCCTCGACAACATGACCACCAAGCCCACTCTCAACTTCTATACTTTCCCCTACTGCAAAGCGAGGGATTATTGGCCCATTTCTTCTCTCCAATACTGCTGACTGCCCTTCCCCCCCCCGCCTCAAAATTGTTCATCTCCGCTATATAGGACGCTGACCCAGACCACATTTAGATCTCTGCTGAGCTAACCGAATGGACAATATCGTTAACAGTGAGGCGACTGACCCGCTCCCGGCCATACCACTAAGGTTTTGTGTGCCTGACGTTCCCACCGACTCTTGCTGGGTTGTCAATGTCCATCTGGAGGAATATGACCTAGTCAACCAATCAAGAACCCTTTTCTAGTCACACAAGGACCTAAAACAGCGCAGTTGTGCCTCACCAAGTGACCCCTCGCGAACGTCGCCCTTGCGTGCTGCGACCTAGGCCTTGAAGTTTGTTCCTCTAAAGCTCCACTCGCTAGTGAAGAGCCTGCCACCTCTTGCTGACATTCAGTTTGTCTTAATTTTACAGCAACACTGTTTGATTGAAGATATCTGTATATATAAATACACATCCTATAAATTGACTCCAAATGAACCCCAGAACATGCTGGTAACCCTTGGATATAAATTGCGCTCCACAAAGTGGCAGAAAAATAGGCGTTTAGTGCCGTTTAAAACTCTCTGTATTTTACGAGTGTTAAGAGCACAAACCATGCTTAATTATAACCTTCGATATGAATTACGCTACAAAATTTCGTCTGCGTGAAAAAAAATTTCTTTTACTGAGTACATACTGCGAAAAATACTATGGAACCCCTAATGTAAAGTTGCGCCAACAATTGGTCGTACCACAAACTACCAGCTTGTTACGAGTACAATGCGTGTTTTTTAACGCTACACAACAAAGAAAAAATTTGTAGATAAACCTTCGCATTGTGAATTATGCAACATAAAAATGTCTTGTTTGCAGCGGAAAAAGACGTTATATTTTATCACCACTGCAACAAAACAAGCGCTTGAATTAACCCGCTGATTAAAGGTGCGCCAAAGAATTGATCAGAACCACAAGACTACTAGCTTTGTAGCGTTTACATTGGGCGAGTTTGTTTACGCGACACAACTAGAAAAAAATAGGTAATTTAAACCTCGCTTGTGAATTTAATGCTACAGAAAAATGTCCTTTTTTGGCAGTGAAAAAAGACGGTTTATTTTAGTCACCCACCACAGCAGCAGAACGAACGCTTAATTAACCCCTATGAAATTGCCAAAAGAATATGAGCACCAAAAGAAGTTGGTATTGTATTTACAAACTTGTTCCTTAAATGAAAACAACAGGAACAGGCTCTAGATCCCCTTTGTGGAATTCAATGTGGCTTGTGAGCAGATACATGTAAAATGATTATGCACTGCACTGGAACGCACAACTGACTTCAGATCCAATACCCATAAAATTAGAAATAAACCTAAAGAGAGCTGTCTCTAGAACAACTAGACACCCCCCAAAAATCGCTTAGAAAAATTCAGTTTCCTTCATAAGATTAGACACAAGCAGCCGCGGCAGCAGCCGTTCCCTAGAGTCATCAGTGAGAAGAATGACTATCCAGCATCGCGCCCCCGCACTTATATAGTGCGGTTACATCACAAATCCCGCTGGCTGATTGGCTTTCATCTCTGCACATGTCCATGCAGGCTATTCCCTTCTTCCTCCCAATTGCCTTTGCACCATTATCCGCCATGTGCTCGCAGCCATTTTATCAACAAAAGCACACTTCTTTCACCAAAGGAATCGCCAAACTCGACTTCTCAGTACGCTAGGTTTTTCCTGAAATTCTAAACGTAATTCCACCTACCTTAGAAACAATACCCCATGCGCTAGCTATGCTAATCCTATTCAGTTCCAGGTTGTGAAGTTTGGTACATTATGAAAGGAAGCACGTCGATGTGAATATCGAGTCCATTCATGTAATAATTGCAGCCTGAATGTATAAATGGTTTTTGGTGCATGCATAAATGGTGTAAAGTACATGTGCCTCGACTGATTGTTAGGTGCATTAACGAACTTAGCGCCTAATAAGCATCTAACAATGTAGTCAATGTTATAGACAGACTAGAAATAAGAAAAATCATTAGAAGTAGCATGCATTGCAGAGAACTTAGGTACTAGATTCTCTTGAGACCACAGGTCTCCAGGCCGCTTTGGCTTTGTCGCTCTTCCTGATGGTAGAATAAAGGGTGAGACACAAAAATACATAATCAAATTTAATGTAGTAAAAATTGATAAATCAGTAAAAAATCTGAACAACATCATCAGTGTTATTAAGGTAAAATTAGTTTAAACTATGAATTTTAAAGTCATTTTATAGGCGATAATTTTTTCTATTTTGGATATTATTTAGTTTATATAAATTTTTTTATGACCACATTTTGTCATAAATATAAAATAATTATATTTTATAGACATTTGATAATTTTCGAATAATTATCTTTTTATTATTGCACTGTAAGTTGAGAATATTGGACATTTTGCTCCTTAACAGCAAATCTAGCTCCACTTCGACTGCCACAGAGTTCCTGGCAGACCACCTGAAATAGATCTCCTTCGAGATCATTTATGCACCTAGTTTTGCCGAACCTCATTCATATTATGTGTACAATATTACGAGTGTGGTGCGACACACCTCCGAAAACGCCCCCAAAACACCCCGCAAAAATTTAAGTCTTATGAACAATGCGCCTAGACACCTACGGTAGATGCATTGAATACATCGTAGCAGGCCTTCAGTTAGGTGCATTGTATGCCAGAAAAAGAGTGAAAAACGCTTTTATACATGTCGCCCTTTGTGCTTGGAAACGTGCCTTCTGGGAAAATAGAGTTTTAGCCATTTGCTGAGATTTTTCCCAGATATCATGGCTCTTCATAATGTCTGTTTGGGTAAGTACACTGTGCACAGGTGCCAAAGTCTTCATATGCTTGCTAAAGTTAGTCCAAAGTAATGGCATGATGCAAAGTTCTAGAAACAAGTGCTGCAGAATGGGTATTCTTCAGAAATTCAAGTATTTACTAATATGTAGTTGTCAGGGGAGTTGACTTGCCTCCATTATAACACTGTGCATGTACACTCTGAAATGGGGGCTTAAGTGTCTCATTGAAGATGCCATCTCTCGCCTTACATGCTGTGATAAACAGATCCTTCTCCATCCATGCATAGTTAATACATCTCCCTAAGGTCAACCACCCTGGCCTGAAATTATACTGCACTCAATGGACATCATGTATATAAAGTTTCTAAAGCATACAACCCCCTGAGGCTGTCATCTATGGCCTGCAGAGCACCAGAGCTCCCGAGACAGCACACCAATGGAGGAGCATGCCGATCCCATCCGTTTAATTTCTTAGATTCCATGGTCGACAGTGATTGTGGCATACACAGGATTTATCAGAGGAAGGGGTTCCTTATGCCCTTCATTGGCACCCATTAGGATGTGAATGCAGCCAGAGGAATAACAATAGCCTCTGGTCTGTCTGTGATGTAGGCCTGTAAGGCTCTGCCTGGAGGCAGGGTTTGAAAACTGACTACTAGTTTGCATTATGCATTGCAGTCCGGTCACATACTGCAATGTATTATAACAGCGATCAAGTCAAGCTCCATATTACGACAAGTTAAAAAAAAGGTATAAAATAAAAACAAGTAAAATACACACCATCCTTTCCTTATCATAAGTGCTTATCACGCAAAAAACCCCAAACCAAATTATTTCCAATTGAATTATTACTGATTTACCTGATTGAGTTTGAAAACTTTGATGTCCAAAGTGACAGTTTATCTTTAGTTCATAAATATTATAGTTGATAAATATATTGTGCTAAATTTTACAAAGAAACACCATTTCTAGCAAAGAAGCTATGTAATGCAGGAGCTCTATTGCCTTTGATATGGCTCTGCTAGCATTGGTTTATGGTGTATCCCTGTGAACACAATTCATTGATGTGTATCTATTTAAATACTACAGTGTCAGACGGGGAAGGATTTAATTGTGCCTGTTCCTTAATATTTCCTACAGATAACATCCACATTGTAAACAAAGTAAATAAGTCAGAACTAACACTAGATATATTTTACAGTATGAAAAGAACACAGCACTTTTTGCCTTTTCTGGGAAACTAATTCTAGAGTTTTTGACATTTACTTTTTCAAAACATCACAGAAGAAATCCTAAAATTTTAACATCAAGGGACCAATACAGTATTAACAATCCCGACCTGCAGTTCTTTGCAAAACCTTTTGCAGCACAAGTCACATAGTCATTACTGAAGGATAAAACACTGTCCACAATCTGAGTTTCTAGCTTCTGTGAAAATCATAGAATATGTATATTTTCATCTTAATGTGTGTATTTGAAAATGGATAATTAAGATCTAAGCAGATAGACATGGATTTTCTGCCTATCCCTTTGCATATTTTGGTAGTAATAATCACATAATTCCTTGAAATAAACAAGACAAAGGTCTTTCAAGCTCTACTTTCCTGAAATCAATTATACATAATTTATTGCTAATCTAATTTTGTGTAACCCTCTATCCCATATTATATTAGATAAGCATATAAATTGTCAAATCCTTTCCAACATATGACTTACAGTTAAGTTATAATGTCTGGAATACAGTAATGTACAGGCTCGATGCATGGCAGAGGCTGGCTGTTAGTTACAGATGGCTCCTGATTTTGTTTTTCAAGACAAGAGACTTGAATCTTTGAGTCTTGGCCCTTTAACTACTTAGATGCCGCATTTGATGTGACCACAACATCTAGGCAATTATTTCAAAAGGTGCATTCCCTTCCACATCTCAGTCAGCCACTACAACATGATCGTAGGTGTTGAGTAGTTTTCCTGCAAAACAGGAATCTAAGGTAGGGTGTAATAGAAGAGCCATAATTGAACGCTATTCTGCTTTACTCATGTGTTGCAGGGTAGTGTAAAGCAATCACACAGCACTAGAGGAACAAAAAAAAAAAAATAGCAGTTAAAAAAAGTATTTTTGCCATTTTGGAAATTAATGAGAAAAAAGCAAAAAAAAAAAGTTAAAGAAATTTGGTAGGTGGTAGCACCCTACTTCTTGGGTAGGGTGTTCCATTGCTTTACTCCTAGGACTGTAAAATATTTATTTTTTATTGATGCCTAAGACTAGTGATGAGCGATTGTGTCAACTATCGTTATCGGATCGATAGTCGATATTGGCAATTATTATAACAGATTATCGCAGATTACCATTAAAGTCTATGGGAGAGGAACAACAGCTTCATTCTTACACCCAAACAGGGGTGGAGAAGCTGGAATTAACATCACAACAGCAAACTGGATACGTGCTACATCTTGCACCACAGCATGACCCCCAAGCCTGCATGACGCACAGATTAAAAAGTGCCGGAAGAAAGTAGTCTTTGAACCACCATTTTAGTTGAACTGGACATTGACTATGCCTGTCCTGGACCGCAGCATGACCCTTAAATTTACATGACCCACAGATTAAAAAGTGCCGGAAAAAGGAGTCAATAAGAGTTTTTAAATGTTATATGGATTAATATGGCGGCCTTCGCATCACTGACTATAGGTGTAATTTACTATCAAATATGCATAAAACAATATGCATACAACTGAGCTCTCTGCACCAAACAGATGCACGGACTGCAATAAGAGTATTTAAATGTTATATGGATTAATATTGCGGCCTTCGCACCACTGACTACAGGCGCAATTTCCTAGGAAATGTGAATAATACAATGTGCGTACAACTGAGCTATATGCACCAAACAGATGCACAGACTTCAATAAAACTATTTAAAAGTTATAGGGATAAGTTATGCCGGCTTTTGGGAACACTGACATGCAGTGATTGCAATAGAACTGAAAACACAGAGGTCTGCTGGCCAAAAAAGTGGTAAAAAACTATTCTTTTTCAATTGAAGATCACAGAACACACTGAGCTGCAAAATAGCTTCCTTTCAAATGCCTCTCCTCCTGCCGCCCCTGCAGTCGCCCCCACACCACCCGCGCAGCTGCACACACCAGTAGATATCCTTAAAACTTTCTCTAACTAAATAAGAAGTGAAATTCTCTAATCTAACTCTATTCTAAGCTGTAGGTAGGTGGATGGTTTCTTGTATTAGAAGAGACTATCTCTCAGAGTTAGAACAGCTGTTGGTTTAAACGCAGAGAGACACATCCTGCTGTGAAGTATCATAGACAGAGAATGAGCTGAACAGGAAATGCAGTTGCATAGATAAAACGAGGTCTCGTAATTTTTGCAGCCAATGAGATCCAATCACCACAAAGTGGTGACGTTGTACATCCTCCTCACCCCCCTCTATTCTTGGAGCTGATTGGCTGGCCGCCAAAATGACAGGAAATGCTGAAAATGGCACAATATTAATAGATTATCTGTAAGATTGTCACCTAAACTATTGCGTGATCGGAAATTTCCGATAAGCCTAAAAATCGTGCCGATTTCAACTTTTGCTGATAATATCGCTCATCCCTACCTAAGACACTTTCCTCCATATGTAAAAAAAGAAAATATTAGGTCAGGTAAATGGTGGAAACGCATATTGTTCAGTTTTTGAAAGATTCAGATAAATTATAAAAAACTGATAGTCACTGTTATTTTGTAGAATAGCTAGATGGGAGAGGGAGGAGAAGAGGGTAATTTGTTCTCCTTTAAAGAGAACCTGTCAGGTGGTTTATGTTGCTCTTTCTGAGAGCAGAATGTGATAGAGGAGAGAAGCTGATCTCTGTGATATGCAGGCTTATATAATAGAGGGAAAGAATTTGAGGTGCATGTGCTATAAGGGCTTATAAAAATGGATGGGGTAAACAGAACTCTCACTATCTCCTAAGGAGTCTGGTCAGTAGTTTTTACTCAGAAATCGTTCTCCAAATCATATAACTCTATATATCCCAGAGCACAGCTCCTCTCTCTCTATCATATAACCCTTAATACAAAAGAGCTCAGATTCTCTCCTCTATCATATAGCCCTTTTTATCACAGAGCTCAGCTTCTCTTCTCTATCATATAATCCTATATATCATGGAGCTCAGCTTCTCTCCTCTATTATAACCCTATATATCACAGAGCTCAGCTTCTCTCCTCTATCATATAACCCTATATATCACAGAACTCAGCTTCTCTCCTTTATGATATTACCCTATATATCACAGAGCTCAGCTCCTCTCTCTATCTTATAATCCACTATATCACAGAGCTCAGATTCACTCCTCTATCATATAACCCTATATATGTCAGAGCTCAGCTTCTCTCCTCTCTCATATACTGTAACCCTATATATGACAGAGCTCAGCTCCTCTCCTCTATCATATAACCCTATATATCACAGAGCTCAGCTTTACTCCCTCTGTCATATAACCCTATATATCATAGAGCTCAGCTCCTCTATCAAATAACACTATATATCACAGTGCTCATCTTCTCTCCTCTATCATATAACCCTATATATCACAGAGCTCAGCCTCTCTCCTCTATCATATAACCCTAGATATCACAGAGCTCAGCTTCTCTCATCTATCATATAACCCTTTATATCACAGCGCTCAGCTTCTCTCCTCTATCATATAACCCTATATAACACAGAGCTTAGCAATTATCCCTTTAACATATTACCCTATATATCACAGAGCTCAGTTTCTCTACTTTATCATATAGCCCTTTATCAGATTCTATCTCTTTATTACATCCTGCTCTCAGATAGGGCATCATAAACCACCTGATAGGTTCCCTTTATAAGGAGCATTACATGTACTACCTGTATATTTCCTCAGGGTTCTCTGGCTTCTTCCAAACACTAAAAATCCTATCAGTAGGGTAGTTACTGGTCTCCTGTGGAATCAGCCATATTTCTTATGTGTGTCTAGGAGAGGGAGTCCCACTGGGGACAGGAATGATGTGAGTGATGTCACTCTCTGTGCAGCACCACAGAATATGTTGGTACTATGTAGGCAATGTGAATAAACAATTTTGATGCATATTAAGATCTTATACTAATATGTGGTATTCTGTTTAAAGACTTCGAATTTGATGTACAGTAAGTCTGACACAATGGAACATTAAGCTCCCCAAACACTTTTAAAAAATTAACTACTCCTTTCTAACAAGTCTTATGAGGCAGAGGAACAGATGGTAAGAAATGTGAAACATCTTAATCTTTCTCTATAATGTATGGATAGTTGCGCAGCAATAAAAAAAATAAATTCTAAACCTAAAGTAAATCTAAACCAACAGTAAGTACAGAAGAAAACAAGTCAGAATTTATTTTAGTTGAGAGTAATTGTACGTATTAATGTGGCAGATTAGAGGTATAAAGAAAAATTGTATGCAGAGCAAGATCTGGTGTGGTGAGTTGAAAAAGCAATATAAAATGCACCTGTACTTATACATTCTGAACACAACCTATTGCATACAGCATTGTCTGGTAATTAGGAAAAAAAATTGACAGGCCCAGAGTATGAAGGAAAAGAAATAATAAAAAAGTCTTCACATGAATGTTAGAAATGAGATTGGAATTGAACTGGAGAGTGGGAGCCGCACTGGGGGCACGTGTAGATTTTTTATTGCAATGTTAGTATTGTATTAAATAAAGCTTATCTACAAAGATAGCTATTTTTTTAGGTTCCAATCTAGTTGTACTCCTCAGGTTGTCCTGGCCTAGAAAACATGATTTGCTTTTTTTCTTTTTGTAAAAAACGGCATCACTCCTGACCAATGACTATGTCTGGTATTGAAGGTCACAGCTTTAAAATGCATGAGGCTGAGGTGCAATATCAGATATTAGCCAAGAGTAGTAATGTTTCAAGAGAACAAGAAAAAAAATCTTTACTAAAGCTACAATACCCCTTTAAAGTGGTATTACCGCAAAGTCACAAGTCTTGCATAGGTCAGTTCTCAGCTAGCTGCGAGTCAACCATGCATGAGAAGGAGGAGGACGGTGCTTTCGACCTTCCTCCCCATTCACTTCTAAGTGAGTTTTGAAAATAGCTGATTGATTGTTCTCGGCTACATTCAGTAGCTCTCATAGAAGTTAATGAAAAGGATGTCTGCAAGCGCCATCTTCCTCATTATCATACATGTGTGGCTTGCAGCTATATGTAACCAACCTATGCAGGGCTTTTTACTTTGTGGTAAAACCCTTCTAATGTCTACTCAAGTAATCAAAAAAGCTTAAACAGCACATGGATAATGTAAAGGCTTTTATGTTTAAAGCTATTAGAAATTAAAACTATAAATAAGACATTTTAGGGACATATAAAATTAAGCTGTGACATTTGCCTCCCATGGCTAAGGTACTTAGTTTACAATGCTCTACTTCCTGACACTATTGTTCGGAATAACTTATAAGCACATCTAAGTATATCACTTTCTGTAGACAAATTGATTTTGTAGTTTTTGGGTGTTATTTTTACAATGCAATATAAATGACAATATTTTTCCAGAAACAGAGCCACGTGTGTCTGCCGGCTGTGTCTGGTAATGCAGCAGTATTGAGAACCACTTTAACTCTAACGCCTCAGGATGTAACCTTATTCTGTTTCTAAATTACAATTCAAATGTCTTATCTATTAAATCTACAGAATAATGTGCAGATTTCTGTGCCTTTTACAAATATTTGTTCAGCAGTAAATTGATAACTTAAATCAAGATTATGTAAGGCACTAAAAGAATAAAAAATACTTGTTGCTGTGTAATAATAGTTACAGATTCTGGATTGCAATCTTTTGCAAAATTTGTTTTCTTAACAGAATGCAGAATACAGCATGATGTGTCTTAAGGAGACTTCAAGGACTTGTAAAAATATAGTATTTCAGAGATAACTATGAAAGCTAGAACTTATTTCTAAAGTGTTGCATCTTCCTTTGAAATGAAAGTAGCAAAGTAACTCTGAGCTAAAAAGAAGAAAAAACAGCATGAATAGTTTTTCTCCTTTTATACTTGTCAAAATGCACAGCTTAAACTATTTGACAGAGCAAGTACCTGGATAGCTTTAGGTATTGCTCCATGTTCTCTACATAACATAATACATTAATGGTACTGTCATCCATTTTTAAGAAGTGTATAACAATACATTTATCAGTAATTTGTCTAATTTATAACCTAATTTATAAGTGATTTCAATCAATTATGGCATGTGGAAACCCTGAGAAAACCCCCCTCTACAGAATCATACCACAATACAATATACACCATTATGTTTTAGATTACCACAGCCTTAAAGAGGACTCGTGACATCTCCTGACATAGCCCTTTTAGTAAATCCTTGTGTTCCCTGTGAAATAGCAATCCTGGATTGTCTTCTCCCATAATTCTTTGTTGTGCTGTTCCTCTGTTAATCTTTCAAGAAATGTATTAATAAATCTGTCAGTTGGGTGTTACCTTACCAGTTTTTAGAGGGTGTGTGCCAACACACATTGATTGTCCACAATGATTGGACAATATTAGACTGTACATGGCTCCCTCTTCCCCAATTGGCAACACTTAGCTTATAACTTACATTAAAGGAGTTGTCTCATTACGAGCTTTCAGCCTGTCAGTGTCCCTGGTAAGTTGAACTGAGGGGCGTGCTTCTTGGTCTGTCTCTTCTGCTCACTCTCCCCCTCCCATCAGCACACAGGCAGCTATGTAACTTTCTATACAGGGGGGGGAGGGGTTTGCTATCAGAGTTCACCCTGTGTGTGCCTGCCTAGGTCTGTTGCAGGAGAGGGCTGATTATGAGTGTAGTGAGGAAGGTGAAGTGGTGATGCTAATAGAGCAGAGGGGTGCATGTGTTTTTTTTTTCCTATATCCCACTGTTTAGCTTACAAGTCTCCAAATCGCAGACAACAACAAGGGCAGTGTTACTTACTCAGGATGTCTCACTTTACAGGAGAGCATAAGTATTTCACATGCCTGATCTGTACAGTATTAGTATAGTCACAGTTCCATAGACATATCATGAATTATAGTAACAGACTGGGTTCATGTGTCACATCCATTGTGTTGAGAGCAGGAGGGAAGCAGGCACACACAAGGGTTAATCCAGGCGTAAGGACACAGACGCCAGAGTCCTCCTCCCCCTCCAGAAGCATTCTGTTGCAGGAGGGGCTCTCTGCTCCGAACCTGTCCTTCAAAGGTGATGAGTCATTCAGACCTGACAGCCAGTAGTTAAGGATAACAGGTCAGCTACTATAGAGATATTGAGCGAAGCTGATGTTGTAATACTAACAGGGGCTAGCTCAAAATCAGTAGGACATTTGTAATGAACATATATTGCAAAGCTGCTTGTTTTTTAAAGATCTTTAAATTAAAACCCAATCATTGTAGCGAGACAACCCCTTTAAAAACATTTCTTAGAGGAATAACAGAGGAACAGCACAACACAGAGTTATAAGAGGAGATGCTTCAGAATTGTTATGTTACTGGAAACACAAGGATTTACTAAAACAGACCTGTCAGGAGATGTCACAGGTCCTTTTTAATTTTAATTATGTAAATTCTAAAATCACAACTAGATTTAGAGGAAGTGTCCTTTGAGGGCCCAAGCTAATCTAACATATGTTAAACGCTGTCATAGAGTTTGAATAATAGGTAGGAGTAAATCAATGTGCATTCAAAAAAAAGTTTATTTGCAATTCTAATGCATTTGACATCACAAAGGTCTTTATTGACATAAAAGAAACATGGTTTTGTAGGGAATAACTACAGTCAAGTCACTACAGCTCAAACTTTGCAAACAAGGAAATCAGTATTAGTGTAATAAATAGTGTTGATCGAACTGTTCTAGAAAAGTTAAGTTCAATAGAACTTCTTGAATTTTTAAAACTCGAACTGAACCGAACATTTTACTGTTCGTTCGAGTAATATTCTGGTTCTAGTTCTAGTTTGTCATGCCATTTTCATTTTAGTTTTCAGCGGCTTTCTGCATTTTTTGTGGCCATCCAATCAGAGCACCGAGAAGTGTCAAAAACCTCCTCGATGAGGTGTAGGGCTCTCATTGGCTGCTAAAATCACATGACCATGTTATATATATATATAATATATAAATTTCACTGTATTGTCTTGTGAACGCCATTTTCAGCTCACTCTCTGTACTGTACAGGCTGCTCTTAGTTAATTATGATTATTATTATTTATTTTAAAGCGCCATTGATTCCAGGGCGCTGTACATTCGAGGGGGTTACATACATAACATAAGTCAAACGAGTACAATGATATGTGATGAATACAATTGCGTACAGAGGGAGAGAGAACCCTACCCGCGAGGGGCTCTACAATCTACAAGGAGGGGGAAAGTGACAGGAGGTGAGGGCAGGACATGTTTGTGGAGGTAAGTAGTGACAACAAGGTTAGTGTAGGTTATAGGCAAGCCTGAAGGAATGGGTTTTAAGGTTGCTTTTGAAAAGTGGTGAAAGTGGAGGAGAGTCTGATGTGTTAGGGGCAGTGAGTTCCATGAGTGTGGGTGAAGCACGGGAGAAGTCTTGGAGACGGCTGTGTGGAGGAGCTGATAAGGGGAGAGCAGAGGAGAAGGTTCCTGTGAGGAGCGGAGATTGAGTGAGGGGAGATATTTGGAAATTAGGGCAGAGATGTATGGAGGGGAGAGGTCATGGAGAGCCTTGTAGGTCATGGTTAGTAGCTTGAAATGAATTCGATGGGCAATGGGAAGCAGTGAAGGGATTGGCTGGGGCAGAGCAGGAGGAGAACGAGGAGAGAGTGGATATGACGGGCAGCAGAGTTAAGATGATGGAGGGGTGCTAGGGTGCTAGCTGGAGCCACAGAGAAGGAGTTGCAGTAGTTTAGGCGGGGAGTTGACAAGGCATGGACCTGCATTTTTGTGTGTCATAGTTGAGGAAAGAGAGGATGAGAGATGTTTTTCAGGTGGAAGTGCAGGCAGAGGTAAGAGTTTGGATGTGTGGTTGAAGATAGAGCCGAGTCTAGGATTCCCACAAAAGGCAGCGGACTTGCGGAAACAGGCTGAGAGTGTAGAGCCGTTGACTGAGATAGAAGAGAATCAGGCGGCAGGGGTAGAGTTGGATGGTGGGAAGATGATGAGTCTGTTTTCTCACCTACATTTTTAGTTTTAGGAGACGTGATGAGAAGAAGGAGGAACATGGAGGACAGACAGTCAGGGGATCCGGGAGAGTGAGAAGTGGGGACATCTGGGCCGGAGAGTAGAGTTGGGTATCGTCAGTTTCAGGTGGTAACGAAAGCCGTGTTGATGCTATGAGCTGACCGTGGCAGATGTAAGAGAGAAAAGTAAGGACCCAGGACTGACTCCTGAGGGACTACAACAGAGAGAGGCGGGGGGAGGAGGTGGAGCGAGAAGGAGAGATCGCTGGAAAGTCAGATCAGTGGAGGTACGAGGAGATCCAGGGAAAAGGAGCCAAGTCTGTGATGCTGGTGAGGAGAGGATATGTAGCCAGGAGGGTATGGTCGACAGGTCAAAAGGAGAGGACAGGTCTAAGAGAAGGAGCACAGAGTAGTGGCATGATGCTCTAGCAGTTTCTAGGTCATTAGTGACTTTGGTTAGGGTGGTTTCGGCTAGAGTGGTGGGGTCGGTAACCAGAGTGTAGTGTGTCACGAAGAGAGTTGGAGGGCGAGGTGGGAGGACAGCTGAGATAGACGTGTTGCTCGAGGAGATTGGAAGCAAAAGGGAGCAGTGAGATGGGGGCAATAGTTGGGACAGAGAGGAGGGGCAAGGGTTGTTTTTTTGAGGATTGGAGTGATAGTAGACTGTTTAAAGGCGGAAGAGAAGATGCAGAGGTTAGTCATAGGTTGAAAGAAGGATGGGTGAGGGCTGGGATGATAGAAGCATGAGGTCTGGGTTCACGAGGGGGGATGGTAGTGGATCAAGACTACAGTTAGTGAGGTTGGATTTGGACAGTAAAGAGGGAGAGCTTGTCAGAGTGACCGTGATGAAGCATGTTTAAGGGGGAAGAGCAGTTTGCAGGGTAGAGGAGGGTGGAGGGACTGCGGGCTGATTAGCTTTTCTCTTGATGGGGTTGATCTTCTGAAGGAAGTGAATGCAAAGTTGTCTGCTGAAAGGAGGGATGGGGGAGGAGGTGCTGGTGGACGGAGATGAGAGTGAAGGGTTTTGAATAATTGTCTGGGTTTTTGGTGGGACAGGGAGGATATGAGAGTGGTGAAATAGTTCTGTTTGGCTGAGGTGAGTGCAGATTTTAAATGTAATGCAGTGATTGTTTGTATAAAGGCAAAGTTCATCAGTGGAGTGAGTTTTCTTTCAGCATGCTCTGGAAGCACGCACTCTGTTGTTTAGTGGAGTCTGTGTGCCAGGGTTGTTTGTTGTTTTTGCGGTTCTGTTGTGTTGAGAGGAGCGACTGAGTCAAGGGTGGTGATGATTGTGTGGTTGTAAGAAAGTTGCGGTGGCTGCGTCTGGTTCATTTACAATGAGGAGATAGTAGAAGAGGTGCAAGAGAGTAGAGAGAGTGAGACGGTTGAGGCTTTGTAGGTACCTGTGGGGTCGTATGGATATGAGACAGGAGGAGCAGGTGGGTGGAGATGGTGGAGAAGGTAAGCAGGTTGTGGTCAGATATGGGGTGGGGGAGGTTTGAGAAGTCAGATAGGGGGCAGAGGCGGGTGAAGGATGAGGTCAGTGTGTGCTCCATCTTTGTGAGTGGCGCCTGAGGTCCCACTGGGAGAGGTCAAAGGAGGAGAGTGAAGGAGTTGTTGGAGCAGAGTGGGGGGTGTCGCATGGATGTTGAAGGTCTCCCATGATGATAGTGGGGATGTCGGTGGAAAGGAATTGGGGAAGCCAGGAAGCAAAGTGGTCAAAGAAAGGCAGTGGCAGGGCCTGCGGTCGGTTAGACACACCCCCCCCCCCCCCCCCCCCCAGCCACTTGGAGGTCGGGGTGGGCGTAGATGCGGAACAGGTGCACCTCAAAGGAGGAAGATGTGTGAGGGAGGGCAGCAGTGGAGCGGAGGGACAAAGGAGCAGGTGTCAGGGGACAGGAGGAGGCCGCACCTCCACCATGCTTGTTACCAGGGCGAGAGTGTGGGTAAGTTGGAGCCGTTAAAAGAGGAGTGCAGCAGGAGAGGACAGTGTCAGAGGGGGTCAGCAGGTTTCAGTCAGACCAAGGAAGAGTAGGTAGCGTGAGATGAACAAGTCATGTATGTATGAGAGTTTATTACATACGACCGTGCATCAGAGAGCTCCAAGGAGAGGGATATGGGTGCAGGGGGTCAGGGGATGTGTATCAGTTGAAGGGATGTAGCGGAATTTGTAGTGGTGCTATTTTCGAGGAGGCAGAGACTATGGTGGGAAGTGTTTCTGGGGGGGGCCCTGGGTTGGGGGGATATGTCACAGAAAGCCAGAAGGAGCAGGGAGAGGGTGAAGCAGGTGGGTGTGGATAGACTTGTAGTTTGTTAGGGTTTGTTTGGTACGGAGGGCATTAACAGTTGGGAAGAGATTGTGCAGCAGACAGGTGTGGGTAGAATGCAGGGGGAGATGGGAGAGTATATTGTCAAGTAGGTAGTTTGGGGATAAGCAATAAGTGTGAGCGAGAGTGGAGATTGTGCTAATGAGAGATGAAAGAAAAGCATAGTGTTAGACTCACAGCTGATCCCTGTGGGTGGTTTGTACATGTAGATTCACAGCTTGATCCCTGTGGGTGGTTTGTCCCTGTTTATGGAGGCACTCTCTGGCTGGGACAGTTGATGGAGGAACTCTCTGGCTTGGTACTGTATCTGGAGGCGCTCTCTGGCTGGGAAAAGTTGATGGATGCACTCTCTGGCTGGTATTGTCGATGGAGGCCACTCTCTGGCTGGGACAGTTGATGGAGGCACTCTCTGGGGGGCAGTTGATGCCCCCCCGAGGCATTCTTGGCTGGTACTGATATATGGAAGGCACTCTCTGGTCCGGTATGTATATTTCAGGCCACTCTCTGGTGGGAACAGTTGCATGGAGGCAACTCTCTGGCTGGGACAGTTGATGGAGGCACTCTACCCTAGATACTATAGTAATTTTCCCTCTCCACCAGACAGATAGTTAGGGAGTTTGGTATTGTGGCTGCATCTTTCCACACCAGAAGCTGTTATTTGGCGATAATTTGCAGGCTCACCATAACGCCTCAAACTCTTATAAACATTTTCATAATATTATAACTGGAGTGCTTGGATTGCTAAATCATATCAGTGACCCAAACAGTTCAGTTTTTGCAGTTTTGGGGGTTCAGTGTGTATAACACAATGTCTCCAAATCTTCTATATGTCAAAGGGGCTTTTGGGCCCCCTCAGGATGCAGGGCCCTATAGCAGCTGCTACCGCTGCACTTCCTATAGCTACATCTCTGCTTGCAAGATATCCTCCTCTTTTCTGTTAGCACATTGAAGGAATGAAGTATTTTAGCCTCTCAATATTTTTTTCTGTCACTCTTTGAGCCAATTTTTTTACTAAGTTATTCCTCGTATCCAGTTTACTGTTATGGATGGTGATTCCAGCTTCTCATCACCTGTATAGGTATGCAAATTAACTAAAACATCTTCTCCTAATGGGGTTCGAGTAGGAATAGAACCTCTAATCGAACACACAAAGTTCAAGGTTCTAATTGAACTAGAAGTTTTTACTGCTCGCTCATCTCTAGTAATGATGAAACAATGTTGCCAGCAGGAGAAGTAAGAATAATGAATTTTTAGATAAATATATTGGGCACCATGTAGAAAGGGGCTTCGCCAGATATCTGGCATCTTTTCAGCCCAATAACAGGCACAGCAACGTTCATACATTTTTAAATCTGCCGCACGCCACTCCCAGACGCGTTACATAGTGCCGTGTGCGAGGTGGGGCACACTAGAACTATATATAGCTTTGTTATAGCTTCGTTAAGGCATTTCTAGGCGCATTACAGTTGGAACAGGTATATTACTTTCAAAGTGGTATACCTGAGCCAGAAATGTCCCCCTAATGCTAGAATGCGCCTGATTTATGACCCGCTGTAGAGCATGTTCATAAATCAGGCACATTCTATGCCTTTATTATGCACATGAAATTTGGCCTTCACGCGCCAAATTTTATGCATGTCGCCCATTATGTTCATAACTATATTATGTTCTCACAAAGCAGAAACCATGAAGAAAACCAAATGGAACCTATGACCAGTCACTGATGTCTATCTTTGTTCGATTTCTTAGATTTTTAAGTTCTGTGATTTCCTCTGTTATTCCTCCTAGAAGGCAAGAGGGTGTCACCAGTTGGGGGTATGTCCCTGTATAGTTTGATACTGTCAAATCAGTGCTGACAGTATTTGAAGGAATATACCT
The DNA here is from genome assembly GCA_025379985.1 of Phyllomedusa bahiana. Lineage (NCBI taxonomy): Eukaryota > Metazoa > Chordata > Amphibia > Anura > Hylidae > Phyllomedusa > Phyllomedusa bahiana. The sequence continues at coordinate 46,886 of JAODAL010017604.1, forward strand.
CTTTGAAAATGGAAATGGTAACACCCAATTGACTATTTTGTAATACTTTTCTCAAAGGAATAATAGGAACAGCACAACACAGTTATAGAAAAGATGCTCCAAAATATTATTCTATGGGAAACACATGTACGATCTAAAAGCGATGCATCAGGAGATGTCACAGGTCCTCTTTAATTTCCTCCACCCTGAAAAGTTAGCTGCACGAGGTAGTAAAAGTCATCCTATTGTGTGTGCTCCAGAGGCCAGGGTGAAAACTGAATAATAAAAGTACAATACTAACATATATTCTTTTTAGATTCAGTGTTAAAACATTTCATACTTGGTAGATAAATGGTGAAAAATATACTGAGAAACATAAAATCCTATTTTCTTTCATAAAATGCATTTTTTTTGTTACATTAAAGATAAAAATAGGCGAACATGAAAGATTGGAATGTAAAATCCTTTTTTTTTTTCATTTGATCTGCAATACCTTGTTTTCATTGTACGATAAATGTCCATGAATATAGTTGTACTTGTAAAAGGTACATAAATAACTGTTTACTTCTAAAGACTTTTTTTAAATGATCAAGCCCCTACAGTATATTCTGCTTGTCTTCCCAGATTGTATTCAACAACAATTCGGTTGAAGCTCGGGTGGGGGCCGGGAAGTAGGGTGGTGTAGAGGGCTGCCATGTTAATTAGCTAGGACCAAATAAGTTGCTGTCTCCTGCCATATAGACCAGGTCATTTCCAATAAATCTGGGTACTACATTTGAACATACAAGTTGTAACATGTAGTACAGTGGCATATTCTAGTAGAAGAGAGCCTCTTAATAGTATATGACCCCCTAAATCTTACGAAGCTTATTATAGAGACCCCTTTATAAAGCACAAAAAAGGTAAATGAATAGTCAGCTCATCAATCTCACTCTCTGCTTGATAGCTAATGAGAAGATGGCAAATTGTCTAGTTGATGGACTACTATAAAAGCAGTAGAAAAAAACAGAGGGGAAGAATTTACCTGGTAGTATGAATAGTAGTCGTGGGGGACTTGCACCATGGCCATGGTTTATTATGCCAGTTAAATTAAGATTCATCAGTTCAAAAAATACAACATCAAGCCTCAGATTAAGTGTTCAAGTGCCTTTTCATTGTTGAAAGGGGAGACATAAACACCTCTAAAATGGAACTATATTTTAAAGGGGTTTTGCCAGGATGTGCCTTATCTGCTAAGAAGCTAATGTAAACAAGCCATGGAGCTGAGAGAGAGAAAGAGACAGACTGCCAGAGAACAGAGCATGCAAAGGGGACGTGTGAAATGCTTACTTCAAATAATCAAACTTACAACTGTGGATTCTGTATACAAAGCCAACAAACTTTCTCCACAGCTTCTTCATGTTTCTCTGTCATCACGATAAAAGCAGGGATCTTACTCAGATAATCACACTAGCAACTTAGTGATTCAGTAGTACATAAAAACAACATATTTTACCCAGTGCCTGAAAAGCTTCTGCAGCTCGTCTTCATCAAGATAAGAAGCTTTCTCTGCGCAAGCCCAGCCAGCAGCTCTTGTCAGGTCGTATTAATAGAAGCTTTGAAGTAACTAAGGGATGTAAGGCAGTGTAGCTCTCTCAAGGCTGCACTTTTGTAATCAAATATATTTAGAAAAACGTGAATTAAATACGCATTTTGGAGGATCCCATGTCAACCCATTACATCATGCAAAACCCCTTAAAAGTCAAGTTTAATTTTCTTCCTATATAAAAGGAACATCAGCATCCTTAATGATCCATAAAAATTCCTAAGAAACAGAGAATGCACTTCACTGTGGGTTCGTTGATTCATTTTAGACAAACATTTCCTTAATCACAACATAATAAATGCAGACATAACATTGTCACAAAATAATGAAAGAATAAGCAGGTAAAAAAGAAAATTATATTGACAATGTTGCTTCCGGCGCCCACGATCCCTCCTGCGGGCGCCGCCGCAGCTCTGCCCCGGTCCCCGGCCACGCTCCTGTCTCCTCGCAGTCTCCTGCTGTCCGGCGCGCGCGTCCCTGTGATCTAAGGCGCGCGTGCGCCGGCTCTGTGAGATTTAAAGGGGCAGTGCGCCGGTAATTGGGTAATTGCTGGGCACTGCCTCTATTTCACCTGGGCGCTTCCGCCCGCTCCCTTCTTGATCTTTTGTGGCTTGCGTATTGTGAAAGCGTTCCTATTGTCTCGTCCTGATCTACCGTGTACCGTACCCTTGCTTCCGTCTATTGACCACGTATCTCTGCCGCCTGCCCTGACCGCCTGCCTGTCCTCGACCACGAACCATAGCTGCCTGCCCTGACCTCCTGCCTGACCCCCGACTACGAGCCTGCCTAACGATTTTGCACCACGCTATACTTCGGCTGCCACCGCAAGCAAGTCACGTCAGGGGTAACGACCTGGTAGACTCCCGCCGCAGCAAGTCCATCCCGCTTTGCGGCGGGCTCTGGTGAATACCGGGGACCTACTTAGATTCCGTTCCCTGGCGTGGCTTACACCATCGTTTGCGGTGGTCCAGTGGATCCACTTCCGCGTCCGGAACCGTAACAGACAAAACATCTAATAATGTAAAACTAAGTCAGACCTTCAGACCTGTTCAAAGGGTGTTCCCAAAAAAATCCACTTCCTGCTAGCAATTCAGTATGTAGCTAGCTATGTGCCAGCCTTAGTGAATGGGGAAACAGCCACACTTGAGCAACTGTCCCCAGTTAATTTCTATGGGAGTTCTGAATATAGCTGAGTGAGTGTACTTGTCATATTTGTCTACTTGTGACTTAAGTAACATCATATACATTAGATCACAGTCTAAGTTATCTGTATACAGTTGAAACCAGAAGTTTACATACACTATATAAAAAGACACATCTGCATGTTTTTCTCACGATCTAACAGGAAATCAAAATAAACCTTACCCGATGTAGGTCAATTAGGGTTACCAAAATTATTTATATTTGCCAAATGCCAGAAAAAGGAGAGAATTTTTAAGGTATTTTTATTACTTTCTACAAAGTCAAAAGTTTACATACATTTCATCAGTATTTGGTAGCGTTGCCCTTAAACTGTACAACTTGGGTCAAACATTTTGGATATACTTCCACAAGTTCTCACAATAGTTGATATGTTTTTGGCCCATTCCTCCTGACAGAACTGGTGTAACTGAGCAATATTTGTAGGCCATCTTCCTCACACCTGCCATTTCAGCTTTGTCCATAAATTTCCAATTGGATTGAGATCAGGGCTTTGTGATGGCCATTCCAGAACATTGACTTGGTTATCCTTAAACCACTTTGTATCCAGTTTGGCAGTATGCTTCAGGTCATTGTCCATTTGGAAGACCCATTTCTGCCCCAAGCTTTAACTTTCTGGCTGATGTCTTGAGATGTTGCTTCAGTATTGCCACATAATCTCCTTTCCTCATGATGACATCTATTTTGTGAAGGAGGTACGATCTCTCCTGCAGCAAAACAACCCCACAACATGATGCTGTCACATCCGTGTTTCACAGTTGGGATGGTTTTCTTAAGCTTCCAAGCTTCTCCCTTTTTCCTCCAAATATAACGATGGTCATTATGTCCAAGCAGTTCAATTTCAGTTTCGTCAGACCACAGGACATGTCTCTAAAAATGTTGGTCTTTGTTCCTGTGTGCATTTGCAAACATTAATCTGGCTTTTATATGTTTTTTTTGGAGTAATGGCTTCTTCCTGGCAGAGAGGCCTTTCAGCGCATGTTGATACAGTACTCATTTCGCTGTCGATAATGACACAATCTTACCAGCTTCTTCTAGCATCTTCATAAGATCTTTTGCTTTTGTTCTTGGGATGATATGCACATGTCGGACCAAAGCATGTTTCTGAGACACAATTGTTTGTACAGATGAACAAGGCAGGTGTGTAAATAATTTACTCAGATGCTGCCAATAAACCTATCAAAAGCTTCCAAAGACATGATATTATCATATGGACTCTTCCAAATTGTTTAAAGGTATAGTAATCCTAGTGTATGTAAACTTTTGACTTTGCAGAATGTAATACAAGTGCCTTAAAATTCTCTCTCATTATTCTGACATTTGGCAAATATAAATGATTTTGGTTCCTAATTGACCTAAAATGGGTAAGGTTTATTCTGATTTCATGTTAGATAGTGAGAAAAACATGCATATATGTCTTTTTATGTACTGTATGTAAACTTCTCGTTTCAACTGCAGATATATAGAAGGAAGTGAATGTAGACGTTTTAAGACTTTATCATGCCTATCAAAAATATATCTTCTTTATATCAAAGGACTTAAAAAAAATAAAAAAAATACAAGATGCCTGCAAGTTATTATTATGTTTAAGCTTATGTTTAAATAATGGCACCTAATTAATTTCTTCCACATAACACAAGGCAACTCAGAAATAGTGATGAATAGAAATACATTTGCAAGGGAGAATGGTTTAAATTTTCCTGCTCAACATTGTGCGAATCTCAGCTGCAGCTACAGGAAATGTGTATTGCAGACAATTGATGCTACGGGTTATTAAATCCACCAGTTTACTTTTTCTACATGCACTGTAGATGTTTACACAATATACTCAACAGATGATATTTACAGTCGAAGGCCTGGTTCACATCTGCATTGAAGGTACTGTTCGGCACCTATACTACAAAAGTGGAACTGGCGCTGTTTTACAATGAACACTAACGGTACTTGATTGATTTTCGCTTCAGTGCCCTTCATTTTCTGTCATTCCCATATAATTTGCAACAGGGCTTCTGAACCTAGGATGCTAATGTTGACAAGGCCTAACTCTTTGTATGTTGATGACTTACCTAGTAAAGCTGATATAGAATCACACTCTCTTAAAATGGGTGCCAGACATTGGTGGTACTTCTCCAACGCCACCAACACAATAAATTATCAGACCACTTTAAGCGAATCAATGCAGAAATAAAGGCAATTTTAAAGGGTTCACATTTTTTTGTAGTGATATGTGGACAGTCAAATGCAGCCCTACTTTATGAAGAATGTCATATTTATCACTTATCTGTAAGGACCTGTTAAATAATGTGTTTTCTCTCCCTATCAGATTTAACTGTAGTTCCTTGCAACAACTTAGAAAGCCCAATAGAATTTCCAGATGATGGATCTGTGGTGCAAAAAATACTTGATGTGAGTGCAACATGGTAAACCCTGCTGCATCAGTATTAGCTGCACCAAATATCTAAATGAAAGCAAACATTTTTATTAGCATCAACTTATTTAATCCTCTTCAAGCTGTTTCAGTTAAAGTGGTAGTTGGAAAATTATAGAATACTTCTTTATTAACCACTTGAAACCACAATATGAGGCTTAAAGGAATTTCCTGGTGCTAACCATTTTTATTAGGCAATAAGTGACTATGTCTATTGTTAGAAATAAATGAACTGTCTAATGTATTTTTAATGAAAAGTCTTTTACAATGGTTTCCTCTTCCACAGGAATTATTGCATGTGACAATGGTTGAACTTTCTTATGCCTTAATTTCTTTCCCTATTGATTGTTACATACTGTATTTGTTCAATAGATCAGGTACAGCATTCCTCTATTGCCTGTGCATAACAAATGGCATCTATTAAGGCATACCTAATAGCCCTAAGAGGAAATATCACAGGGTAATGCTAAAGGCTGTTGTAAGGTCCCTAAAGTCCAAATAAAAAAAAACTTTCAGCACTAGTGGATTATAAAGCTGAGGACATAGACTCCATCACTGTTATTTAAACCCCACAGATGATACAATTATTATTAGAAGGGATCAGAATTTTCTCTGACATTGGCTGTTTTCTCTGAAAGGCAGTTTTTAATCACTACACTTCCTATACCATTGATGTAGTGAGAACACTAAAAAATCAGTAAGATCGTTGTGTCAGTTATGTATGGAAGATTATGTTAATGAACTGTTTGCTTACATTTACATACCTGATGCAATACACAAACAGATTATTATTATCATGCTTATAGATCTTAAACAATAAACTTGTGTCTAGCATTAAGAATATCTTAAACAAAAACACATTAGTTTACCATCAAACAACCACTACAAGTAATTCTCTGTAGAGAAGGTCTTTCCAATGTCCTTCTAAAGTGCATTATTTTCTATGCAGTTATTGCCTCAAGTCAGTCTACCCTGTGATCTCCGTATCATACCAGAGAGTGTTAACACACAGAGGGACCTGCTCTCTACAGATCAGAGGGCACTGATGTCCTTAAACACTTGATAGCATGAGTGAATAAAGCTTCAGATTTAAAGATTATACAATTTGTAGCTGCTTTAGGTCAAGGAACTTAGACTCATCGATCATATTGGTAGCATATGAATACAAGAACTTATTAAATATTGGAGCAAACTACAAAGCAAATAATTTGATTCTCTGTTAACCAAACATTTTTCTAAATCCTTTTTAATGTAATAAATAAACAAAATCAGAAGGGCAATAAAAATGTAAATATTTACCTAAATAAAATGTAATAATTGTATAACAAATAGTTCTGTAACTTTGTAATAAAAATTGCAACAAAGTTTATTAGGACTCCCCCATTTCGCCCCGGGTTTCCATTGGTTAATCAATCAGGGATTGACCTCACTTACATCACATACTCACTTGCATTCCCCCTAGCAAGCCTGCAAACCATCTGTGTGCTGCCAGATTATTCATTGTGGGGTCTCTTTTTCTTTTACATTTTTCTATTTAAGTTTTTGAAGTAGGAAACCAAATGTAACATTAGCTACAGTGAGACAAGAGCCTTTACAAAACAAATAGATATTCAGACAGAGCCACGTATTCTTAGTCTCCGCACAATTGCAAAATAAAAAAAAAAGCGATCCCAAATACACAATTCAATAAAAAAAGAAAAGATCTGTAAATAGAAGTGTAACATGAACGTTTCTTTCATGGTGTACAAAATTTGAAGGTGTTATTCCATGTGGCTATTTTCAGTCCTCACAGCCTTTTCAGGCTCCCATTTCCTGTGGGGACATTGGTAAAGTAGGGGCTGTGAAACACAATGAGGCTGTCCAAGTAGCAGGGCTGTGGAGTTGGAGTCGGAGTCGTCATAGAAGGGACCGACTCCGACTCCCAAAATATATAATAAGTTGGTCCAGTTAGTTCGATGCAGTGCAAAGAGCAAGAGGAATTGGGTCCGGCCAGTACGACTCCTCCCATATCTTCAGCCTCATCACATGAGGAGTGTAATTGATGACATGGAGCAGGCAAAGCGCTGCCCCAGGGGAGAAGATTCTGCTCCCATGGCAAACAGATTTCAGCAAAATTTTTCACCTGAATGTTTTCAAAGAAGTAGAAGAGTTCAACCATTCATCAAAACTGACTGTGGCTGAGGCAATTCCTTTATACCCTGACATTGTTAGAGATGTTACCCCTGTGGTCACTGCTTTGACCCCCAAGCCTGGAAATAATGATATCAGATGTGAGGTCATGTATGCAGGATCTGATGGAGGCAAATACTATTTCTCAGAACAAATTCAGAGACTCCACAAATGTTCCTGCAGTGTTTTGAATAATTTACATTTTTTTGTGTCCTAAAGTCATGTCCATAAATTTTTTTACCATAACAAGCAAAATGGTAACAATGTTTTGAACTTGTGACTTTCAGACTCCATATCTCACCCTCCACTACCAGCTTTGAGGCTACTGTAATTTTTTTACACGGGTCATCTTCCCGATTTATACATAAAATTTGACTTGCAAGATTCAGCATCTGCTTAGTTACAGTTTTGCTCCTAAAAATCAAAGTGTTAATTCTTATTATTTTGTTAGTATTTGGGAAATCCACCTTTGGTTTTCAATACTGCCTGAATCCTTCTGGGCTCTTTATCAGATTCAAGCATATCTTGACCAAAATCTGATCCCAGGTCTCTTCTACACATTCCCAATGTTGGAGCAGACTAGACTTGGATACAAATACAGCTTTTTCTTCAACTCTACCCACAAGTGTTCAAAAGATAAAAAACATTGTTCCCCTTTTGCTTGTCAGTGTTGTTCTACCTAAATAGCTTGATTATTGTATCATAAGGTGACAGCCGGATGTTACCATTTTACTACAGTAAAGTTATCACTTAAACATGCGCCGTGTATGAGGGCGTCAGGAGTCGGAGTCAGGAGTCGGAGGTTTGGGAAATTGAGGAGTCGGAGTCAGAGTCGGGGCTTCGGCTTGCCGACTCCACAGCCCTGCCAAGTAGGATGTCTGATTATAAATGTGAGCTTTTTGGGAAGGTCCCACAGGAAGCATCAAAGATGAACTGAATGGTTGTGATCTCCCTACTACTGTGGGTGACCTTGTAGTGCTGCCACTAGGATCTACAGTACAGGCATCAAGATCTTCGCAGGCAAAGCGATTTGTCCTGGCTTCACAGACTTCCCTGTCTAGCTCCTGTTTTCCAAAGACCTCCTCTGCCACTGTCTACAGTCATGTGAAAAGAGCAAGCAAAGAGGCTTCACTTATCTAAAGAGGAACATGTCCATAGATGCATTATCAATTTGCAGTCTACCCAGCATAGGTCTTACGACTGTCCAATAGAACTCTTGCCTAGTACTACTCCACCTCAAGGAAGAGTAAATCCCTTGTTGGTGTCAGAAACCCAAACTATGATGGCCTTTATTAAGGAGAACCTGTGGAAAGGCTTTATCTGTGAGTCTTCCACTCCTATCCATGCAGGATTTTTCTTTGTGGAGAGGAGGGACAGCTCCCTACATCCTTGCATTGACAATAAGGTCTTGAACAAAATCACTCTCAAGAATCAGTATCCACTGCCTCTGATTTCTGAACTCTTTGATAGATTTCATGGTGCCAAGATCTTTACCAAACTAGGCCTACAAACTAATTTGAGTATATGAGGTAGACAATTGGAAGACTGCATTCAACATCCACAATGGGCTTTGAGTATTTAGTCATGCCTTTGGGCACTGTAATTCTCCTGTAATCTTTAAAGAGTTCAATCTTTTGGTATTATCTGCATGTGTGTGTTGTGGTCTTGACAAAATCTTGATCTTCTCCCCGAACTTAATTACTCATCAATCAATGTCTGGTTGGTTCTAAGACGTTTGTGAAAGAATCACCTCTATGCCAAACTAAAGAAATGCCTGTTTAAACAGTCCAATTAGCCCTTTTTAGAATATATTGTGTCAGACCGAGGTTTACAGATGCTTACTGGAGTTTGCTGACTATTATTGCCAGTTTGTTCCACATTTTTCCACCCTAGTGGCATCCATTGTGCCCAAAGAGGCCAGCAATCCCAAACTTTGGCCTGCTGAAGCTGAAGGTGTCTTCATCTGTCTGAAATCTGCTTTTGCTTCAGCATCTGTCTTGACTCATTCAAACCTTGAAAATCCATTGTTTTTGGAAGTGGATGTTTCCCGTCCATGGGTGGGGGCCATTTTTCTCCCAAAAAAAACCCCCAAAAGGGCCCAAGCCCCGGGAACCTTTAAATTTTTTTCTTTTCTAAAAACCCTTCCCCCGGATAAAAAAACAATTTTTAATAAAAAAACGCCCCCGGATAGCCCTAGAAAAAATTGATCTCCCAAGGGATAGGGGGGGGGGGGGTGATTGTGTGGTTTTTATAAAGGTTGTATAATCTAGCCGGGCCTCCTTCATTCACCGGATGGGGTTTGGGGGTTTTTAAACAGTCTTCCAGATTTTCCCAAATCTTTTAAATGAGGCTGCATGGTTCCCCCTTTGGACGTTTCCAGGCCTTCTTCATACCAAATATTTGTTTCTTTTAAGGGTTTTTGGGGGGGGGAAATTAGGCCTCATTGTGAGGGACACGTTCGGACCCGGGAAAAGGCCTGTAAAAACCGTTTCCTCCCCCCTCCCAAAACCAGTAGAAAACCTTCCTATCTAGGGGCCCACCAGAATTAAACCCCCGGGCCCTTGAAAACCCCCCAAATTTTTAAAAGTCGGGAGGGTGGGGGGTCTTAACTATTTCCCAGCTTTTTTAACCCTTCCCACCAATGGATTTACTTCATTTTTTTTATCTCAAAAATTTCCCTTGCCACCATCGCTTTTTTTGGGGCCTCCCTCCCAAATGGGTGATTTTTTTATAAAATTTAAGGACATGAAGCCGTCGCATTTTAGTTGAAGTTTTTTGATAATGTAATTGGCCCTACTTTTAAAACGGGACCACCTCTTCAGCGCTATTTGCTGGTCTTGTAGGGGTTCAAAAAGACGAAGGGGCCTTGCGGATTTTTGTTTGGGGGGGAGAAGGTCTACCCAAACCAGGAGTTTTTCTCCCTACAATTCCCCAAGGGATGGCTGGAAAGATCCAAAATATATATTTTAATGAGAAGGGAGGGAACATTTTTTAAAATTTCCCCCTTTCCCGAAATTTTAAAAGGGCTTTTTAAAATATTCCCCCCTTTCCAGCTTGCCAAAACCTTTGACGTCCTGCCCCAAGTGGGGGGGCACCCCCCGCAGGGAAATTTTTGTCCATAGTATTTGGACCTGTGGGGAAAACCCTTTAAAATTTTTCTGGGAAACAGTCATACAAACTCTGAATCTTAAGTTCGGTGTCATTTAACTTTAGAGCCAACACAGCTCCTTTTCCCAAAATTTTTCCAAACATTTCAGGAACCCCCCAATTTATGCATTTATTTTTATTACGACTAAAAGAAGCCTCCTGGCCAAAAAGGGGTTTGGAAAACCACCTGTCCCCACATTGCAGGAAGTTTAATTTGGGGGGTAAAAACATTTTATCGGAAATGGAAAAGAATCGACATAAACGGACTTGAGATGGGCGAATTTCTCAAAAAAATTTGATTCGGTTTATTTTGCCGAATTTTCCGACAAAAATAAAATTCGGTAACCGAATTTTTCTTCGGCAAGAAAAGCGTTAAAAAGCAAACTATTTCCAGGCTGCACCCGAGCCTGCAGGGTGCTGTAGAACGTTTGTACCATGCTTAAAAATGCAGGGGGCTTGGTTTTTGGGTTTTATTCAAGGGTTTTGGGTTTTAGTATGACACGCAGATGCTCCCCCCGCCCCTTTTGAATTTGCTTTACTATAAAATTTTCCCCGGGCACTTATGGGGGGGGGCAAAACTACCAAAAAAATCAAAACGGGGAAAGTTGCCTGATTTAAAGGGCTTTCCAGCGAAAGTGGAAAAAAACAAGTGAAAAGCTCCCGGGTTTTTCAAAAAATTAGTGACAGAGTTTTGGAGGTTTACGGCCCCCCAGCCACAGCAGCATTTGGGTCAGGCCCCGTGGCCAAACCTGACATTTTTGGAAGGTTTGGGAAAACAAGGGGGTGGGGAAACCACGAGTGGCAAAATGAATGGGGAGCGGGAAAGGGCATGGCGGGGAAACAAATATGAGGTCAAACAGTGGCCCCAATGACATTTGGGGGCGGGCAAAAACCCGTATTAGGCCCAGGTGGACAATGATTACAGTGTGGAGGGCCGACAGCAGCAGATGAGATAGGCAGTGGCCCAAAAAAAGATTTTGGAGGCGGAAAACGTAATTTGGGGCCAAGATGGCACCCAAACACGCTGTTTTGGGGTCACGGGGGGCCCGCGTATGAGATCAGGGAGTGGCACAATGGGAAAATTTTGGAGGCGGGTAAACCTTTTTAAAGGCCCACAGAGTGGGACAACCCCAAAGGTGGGGTCACGGCCCGGGAGAAGGTTAGATCAGGCCCGTGGCACAATGACATTTGGAGGCGGGATAAAAAAGTATTTGGGGCCCCAGGTGGCACAATTTACACAGTGTGGAGGTAAAGGCCCGGGGAGCAGTATGAGATCAGGCTTGGGCACAATTTAATTCTGGAGGGGGGCAAAACAGTATTTGGCCACGGGTGGGACAATCACCATTGGGAGGGGGCCGGGCCCGGCAGCAGTAGAGATCAGGCAGTGGCCAATGGGAAATTTTGGGGTGGGAAAAAAAAAGGAGGGAAACCACAGAATGGGACAATGATGAGAGCGGGGGGTCACGGCGGGGAGCAGCTTTTAAGACGGGAGTGGGTTCCCAAAGACACAGTGGGGGAGGGCAGGAAAGGGGTCAAAAACAAACAGCATGAGGTCAAAAGGGAGTGGGACCCAAAGACCTTATGGAGGGGGGGGGGGGGGGCAAAAACAGGAGGAAGTTACGAGTGGAAAAATAACTGAAGGGGCCCGGGGGTTTACGCCCGGGGGAGCAACAGCAGCAGCGCATGGGGGGCTTTGGGGGCACAATTTAAAAAGTGTTGAGGTGGGTTGGGGAAAAACCAGTCCCTGGTAAAAAATTTGGTGGTAGGCAGAGGGGGATTTTCTGTCAGCAGTTTTTTGGCTTTTAGGGGGGGGGGGGCGGCATCAGAATAGTGGCTTTAAGGGAGGTAGTTTGAACCCCAGATGACGAGTAAGGCAAATTTGGGGTGTGGAAATCCCGGCCCATCCACACCCGATTCATCTTGAAAAAAGGTCAGTCGTTCCCCTTTCCCAAGGGACAAGGGGTTCTCCTTGGGGGAACGATGGGCCCCCCCCCGCACTGGGAAAACCCCCCTCTGATGCCACCTTTTGGCCCCCCGGGGAGGGGCGCTTCTCCAAATGCAAAACTCGGCAAGGTTTCGGCCAAAACATCCGTTTGGCTGCCCAGTAGTCCAGCCCGGGTCTTCTAACTGGAAAGGTGGGAGAGTGTGTCCAAATAGGCCACAACCCCGTTGTTTCCCGGGATGCTCCAGGTCCTGCTGCTGGGTGCTGTTGCTGCCGGCCCATGCCCTCCTCACTAGGCGGGTGAAGGAAAACTATCATCAGTGACTCCGGAATTTGGTTATATGATGGAATTGGTTTCTGCCCCCTACCCCCCCACCTTCCCCCCCCGGGAAGCTGCCGGGGGAGGGGTACGGTTTAGCGCTGAGGGGAACCCCCCGGGCCCGACCCGTCGAGGGGGGCAACGATGCCGCACTTAAAGGGAGCGGCCCCAAATTTATTACGGGGAATTTCCTTTAGTATTTGAGTTTGTCTTCCCTCTCAATAGCTGGGGAAAAAAGGGTCCCCTTTTTTGGGCCCGGGGCGAGGGTTCCAAAAAGGGTGGGAGAGCCAAAAAAGTAAACCCTCTGCCGGAGCTGACCTATTTTGGCTGTCAATAGCCCGGCCCAAAAAGCATGCTGGGGGCCATTCTGCAAAAATGACTCCGAGGGGCTCCCTGCCTCCTTTCCCTGTTTACTGCCACGGTGTTTTGGGGGGTAAATTGCCCCATCTTTTCCCTCTCCATCCACCCCCTCCAGTGCTCCTGCTCCCCCTCTCTTGTCACCCGGGTTGAAAAAACCATCATTTAACCGACAATGCTTTTTGCCCCCAATTCCCCCTCCTCCTCCTCCATTTCAGTCCCCACCCGGAATAAAGTGGCCACGGGGAGTAGTGCCACATTCCTTTTCCCCCGCCCAGGGAAAAATTTTTCAGCATCTGTTCCGGACAAAAGCGTTGGGAATGTTTTTTTTCATCCCGTAGTTTCCCGGCGACTGCAAATTTAAAGTCGGGCCCCCTCGAATGGCCTCAAAAAACCCGGAGGGTCACGCATGAGCGGGCCCCTGGCTGACATCCCAAAAATTTAAAACAGGTGAGGGACTTTGTTGCCTGGTTATCCAAAAAATCGGGTTTTGGGTTTTTTCTGTTCAAACGTCGGGCCAAAATGTGAAGGGTGGGGAAACCCGGGGTGGAAAAAATCGAATTTAGAGTGTGTTGGGGGGGGGCCCTTCGCCGCGGGAATTCGAGGAGGGTGTTCCCGGCTTTGGGACGAATGGGGTTTAAATTTTGGGGCATGGACAGTTTTGGCCATTTTCGAAAGTTTGAGATCGGTTTGGGAAAACTTCGGGAAACCCTTTTCACAACCAAAATTTAACACGTTTCGCCATGCAGGGGCATGGGGCCACCCTCCTCTGGGGCAGCCGGGGGACAAAATCCCCTTTTCCTTTTCCCCTGGTTCCAATTTGGGGTTGGCGGGGAGGGGGGCCAAAACATCGATTTCTTGCTGCATGACGCGGGCAGGGTTTCCCCCCTGTGTGCTTCGTTCGCCGAGGCAAGCCGGTGTAGAAATGCTTTTTCACCGCTGTGCCCCAAACATGTGGTTTTGATGGAGCAGTCTTGTTTAGGCTGGATGGTGGTGGTGGTGGGGGGGGGAGGGGGACATTGGCGCAGGTGCAGCAGTTTTTACAACGTTTGGGGGAGAAAGCGGCGGGCTCTGTCCCAAATTGTTGGGGGTGCCTGGGCTGGAACAAAATTTTCCCCCTGGGCCGTAAAGGGGCATGTGTTGCCCTGACCGTTGTTACAGCTCCAAAACGTCCCCGCTTTCCGTTTCACCTTGGAACAAAACCCATAAAACTCAAGGGCTGACCCAAAACCCTTTTGTTCTACTATTTATGAAGTGCTGGTACCCGCCCTTTTTTGGGGAAAAGGGGAAAATTTTTGGGTTGGATAGTCTCCATCTCGGCCGGAAAAAAGCCATTAGTTTTTGAAAAGGTGCAGAGTCCACCATTTTGGGAAAAGGGGGGGACTGCGAGTACCAACAAATTTTGGGCAAGGGGGGCACGGGCAGCTGCTGCACCTTAGGATGGTTGGACGCATACTGTTGTCTTTTGAAAAATTTCCTCGCTGAAGGACCCGCTTGGGGCCATGAGTAGCGAGGGCAGGGCATTGGACCGGAAGATGATTTTCCCCAAAAGGGAAAAAGCTCCCCTTTTGCAGAGGTGGTGGGGGCCCTTGGGTGGTGCAATGGGGATGCGTGCCAAATGGGCCCCCTGCTTTCTGCTGTGTTGCCCGCGGGGGGCGGAGGACCACCCCCATCTGAGGGCCCCCGTTTCTCCCGGCCCCCTGGGTGGTGCGCTTTCTTTTGTTGCGCCGGGGCCGGGGGTGCCTGTTAGTTCCCCCGGTCAAAGCTTCACTTTTCTTTTCCCGTTTTTTTCATTTACCATATTTTGGCTCTCCCGGGTCTTAGGGAAAGAAGCCCCACCGGGCCCAGTATCGGTTTTTCCGCCACGCTCCGCACTTTAGTGCTACTGCCCCCGCTGCCCCCCTGAGGCCCCCGTCCGCTTTCTTTTTTTGGGCCTGCGAAGCGGGTTTTTTTTTTCTCGTGGCCCCTTGGCTCCCCCAAACCCTCCCTGCTGTTTTTCTGCTGAATTACGGCCCCACGACCCACTTGTTTGGGTGCGCCTCTGCCTGGGCGTGCAAGCTGACGCCCTTTCTCCTGCGATGATGAAGCCCTTGCCTCACCCGGCTCCCAAGTGCGGTCGGCTACTTTCATATCTATTTGGGGTTTCATCGTCACTGCTGTCCCCCATCCCCGGGGTCTTGGTTTCCCAAGGTGACCTTTCCAACAATGACCTCCCATGCCCCTTCCCTTTCTAAAACTTTCCCGGGCCTACTGCAAAAAGGCAGGGGAAAATTGGCCCATTTTTTTGCCAAGTATGTGCTGATGCCCCCTTCAAATTGTTCATCCTCGCTTTTTAGTGGCGCTGAGCCCAGAAAAATAGTAACTCTGGCTGGGGCCCCGGATGGGACGGGAGGCAGGTTTGAGGAAGGTGAGGGCCGCTGCCCCGCCCCCCAGGCCATGCCAACAAAAGGGGGGGGTTGTCTGGGGTTTCCCCACCGACTATTGGCTGGGGTTGTCAGTTTTTCATCTGGGAGGGAGAGGATGACCTAGTAAAACCAATTAGAACCCTTTTCAAAAAAAAGTTGTCCGTTTAAATACAAGTGGGGGGGAAAAAGAGAAAAAAAAAACATTTTAAAATTTAAATCTTTTAAAAACGAAAAAAAGGTTTTAAAACTTCATACTTTTAACAAAACGCAAAAGGTTTCGGAAAAAAATTTTCCCTTAGTAAATAGCTTTTCCCAAAAATTTTGTAATGACAAGGGCTTATATAGGTAACCCTAGGGTCACATGGATCCTTTTATGAAGTAGCTATAACCCTGTGTTAACCTATACAAAACACATAAATTAAAAATCTATCAAGATGAAAATAATAAGGCATCAACAGTTACTTAGTATTAGAGTTGAGCGATTTTTATCGTCAAAAGATGAAATTCGGCTAGGTTTTTTAGGGTGATCGAAATTTCAAGATCATGCGTATAATTAGGTTATTAAACTTAAAATCTGTGCTTCATCTATTTAAGATCGCGCCTTTTTCGCGCTTCCTGTAATTTTGGCGGACAGGCAAATCAGATTACAGAATAGAGCAGGGTGAGATGCTGTGTGCGACGTCATGACTGGATGTATATGGGTTTTTGCGATTGGCTGGAAAAATCCACATGATCGTTTTACATTGATAGTTTCCTGTTTCAGCCTCAGGGTGTCTCTCAGCGTCCTACATAGGGATAGGACTGCGCTCTGCCTGTGGCCAAACAGCTCAGCAAATTTAGTCTATTTTCTGCACAGAGAAACCTCTATATATGTAGCTGTGATCCTGTCAATTTAGTTAGATTAGAGATTGGAAGATTTTATGTAGTTAGCTAGGAATTTTAAGCAAGCATCTAACGCTGTAAATTCACGGCGGTGGGGCGGGGGGGGCGGGGGCCGCGGGCAAACAGACAAAGCTCTATCTATAAAGTACACTGGATAAGTTCACCCAGACTTAGTGTAGACATTTTAGTGGAAGATCTTTATTATTAACAGTTTGCTATTGAATATTTCTGGATATTGGAAGCCTGAAACTTTTATTGGATTAAACATCATTTCAGTAAAACTGCAGGTATCTTTGTTAGCTGCAAAACTCCACTTTTATTATCAGTATACATTTCAGATAGGTGTTCAATTTTACCCATTACACCTGTTTATATGACTGTTGATAATATCCACTTGCACCTTAAATTTCAATCCAGCAATTTGTAGGACAGCACAGGTGTGTTTGTTGCCAAAAAATACGCCGTGTATCGTACTAGAGAAAAACATCACAGTTTAGCGTGTTTTTTTATGATTTTGCGCACACAGCATGTTCATTGGTACGCAGCATCTACAGTAAAATGATAGATAGAGTATTAAACAGCCATTCTATATTAACCACAGGTGTCGATTGTAAAGGTCAGCAAAAAAAGTGAACCTCGTTTCTGAATTGTAGTAATCGCAAAAATTAAGCATGTAACAGTTACGTGTTTTTTGATTTTGCGCACCCAGCCAGCTGTTCATTGATCGCAGCATATGTACGCTTGTAAAAAAAAAATCTCACTTAAATACTACATAGATATTCTATATTCACCAAGGTGAATTGTAAGGTGCAAAAATGATCCGTTTAGGTTATATCAAAAACATAACCAGTTACTGTGTTTTTTTTGACTTTTGCAGCTCACACAAAGCAATGGTTCAATTGACGGCGCTGAGACATTTACGTAAAGTACTTTAGAAAAAACTTGGGCCAATTCTTGATTTCAACCACAGAGGGTGTGAACTGTTGAAAATAGACCTGTGAAAAAGAAATAGACCTTTATATTATAATCAAAACCATAAAAAGTTACTGTTTTTTTGACTGTGTATTGCGCTCGCGCACCCAGAAGAGCGTGTTGCGTTTTGTCGGCAGCAGCATCTACGTAACATCTCTAAAAACGACAAATAGCTAATTCCTAGTAGTATCGCACCCAGACAGGTGAATGTGAAGGTGCAAGAAAAAATTACGTTTTTTATATCATAACAATGAACAGTTACGAGTTTTTTGACTTTTGTACACGTCCCAGCATTGATTCATTGATGCTTAGCATCTAGACGTAATCTTAAAACTAGCAAATGTCTTAAGTTGTCACAAGTGTGTATAGAAAGCGTGCAGAATAAAATACCGTTTATTATACCAGACTAAACATAACAGATGTACGCGTTGTTTTTTTTGGACTGTTTGCGCCAGTCCAGATTTGTTGAGTGAGACACACTTGCGCACGTTACAATTTGAATCACAGCAATTTTGTTTTTCGTATTAGAGAGGATTGAGATTAGCTGTGAGATTCGGCTCTCGTCTTGTGGTGTATAACAGACATTGTCCAATAAACTATTCCATACCTTCTCATTAAATTGCTTTATATTTCTGTACATGGAAGCGAAAATGCAAGGTGGGTAAGCGCAGCAAGAGAGGCGGGGTAGACACATGGAGGTAGAGGTTAACGATATCATGAGAAGGTGCTCATTAGCAGTGCTGGCAACAAAAGCGGCATGCTCAGGCGGGATTCCTGGTCAGTTGCAGGATCCGGGTCAGGCCTGTGCATCGACTGGTCACAGGGGGACCGCCTGTTTGAATCTAGAAGTAACGTAATACTATCGTCGCCTAAATCTGTCCTCCGCAGTGGTCGCTCGATGCAAACCTGCATCTAGCTGTCTTACGATCACTCCTCGTGTCTTGAAGTACACGTGGCAACATAATGTACGTGAATCAGCATCAATCAGCTATCGTTCCACATGAAGCAGCCACAAAAGTTGTCAGAACTCGTGTACCCACCACTGTGGATAATCCATTGTATGAAGGACCTCTGTTGATGGGTGCATGAAATGCGGTTGGGTGTCGCGTAGAAGGGCTCATTGCTTAAAGTACTACTAAGAGGATGTTTTTTGTCTGCTTTCTGATCGTCCCAGTTAGATCTGTGATGCCATAGAAGAGAGGAGGTTGAGTGGCAAGTTACTGGCATAACGACGGGCAAAGATATAGTTAGAAATACCGGGCGAGTCGCTCGGCAATAACGCCTTTGCAGTCTCCCACTTGCTTGTATGCCCCCGCAGCTCTTCTGGATGCAAGGAAAGTCAGTGCTTTACGACCAAGTCACCATGTAGTAGATGATGCATGTTGATGACGACATTCGCGGATCCTATCATGTCTTTTTCCAGCAGACATTTGCTTGCGAGGCGATCTTCTCAGTGGGACGCGCGAGGGTGGAAGACGAGTGGGGTAGTGGTATAGAATACAGGTCCCGACCTATCAAAATGGCGAGTGAGGCGGTCGCAGAAGTCCGCTGATATGATTCCGCCTAGCCACTGGTCAGCGCAAACCCGCTCCTCGCTTATCGCCGTCAAAAAGTACAGGACCTCTCAAGCCTGGCCTTCTTGGAGCAAGCCTTCTGATTCACCCAGCGATGTCATTATGCGCCTTTGAAAGTCAAACGCGATAAGTAGAGGCAAGTACCTTAAGTGGTTAACCACCACCAAACATGTCTAGTTCAAATGCAGCAGATGCCATGATTGAAATGGGGGAACACTGGCCAAATAAAGGCCAGACCGACGCCGGGGCCATACAACCACTGGTCACACCCTTTGTCTCCGCCTCCACCTCCTCCGCAACCACAAAGCGTTCATCAGATGCCCATGTCTCTCAGAGTCATGATCAGGGATAAGCCTCGCTTCAGCCTCCTCCTCGCAACGTGTAACACACCTGAACACCAGAGACCCATCCTACACTTATCCTTCCGCCAGTTTGTCGACCTGCACGCGTACACGAGGCCAGTCTAGCAGTCAGCCTTCTGTCTTCCAGGTTTGGGAGACAGAAGAAACACTTTAACCCAAACCATCCCATTCCAAAAGCCTGAATGTCGGCATGCCAGGCTTTTGGCCTTGGAAATGTTTGCCTTTCCGTCTGGTGGACACAGATGGGTTCCGCCACGTCATGGCCCTCGCCGGCCACCACTCCCAGATGCCGAGCAGGCATTTCTTTGCCAAAAAAGACGTCCTTGCCTGGGCCAGCCACGGTCATCTAAAAATTTCAAGTGCGTTGTCTGCATCTGTGTCCGGAAAAAGTCCATCTCACCAAACGACACATGCCCTAGGTAAAGCACGGCCAAGGCCGCTATATCTCTGTGACAGCTCACTGCGGGTGAGGTGGCGTGGATGTCTCTGGGGTGACGGTGGCTATCAGGCTCGGCGCACGCTTCTTCAAAACCGCAGGGATGGTTGCTGGGTCTTTCCCCCAAGGGTCCTCTGGTGGCATCAGTGGTGTGAACGACCAGGCCGTGTTGAAATTATAATCTGCCTTGGAGACGTCACACATAAGGTCAGGAGCTGTGGACTAGGATATAAGCAGCGAGACCTGAAGCGTGGCTGGGGTGACATGAACCTGTGCCAGGCATGGTGGTGTGACAGTGGAATCTCGATTAAACGGGTCGATTTAATTCTGCCTGGACGTGCCGTCCCTTGTTAAGTATCGTTTTTAGGCCATGGAGCACATCCGCCTTTGCCTGGCACATGTCTATGAACCTTAGTCGCTCAGAAATTTCTAATGAGCGCTACCCGGGTCGTGGATCTGTCTACTGCTGAAGATGGCTTCGAGTGGTCTGCATAGTGTTACGTCAGACTTCCGACGTTCTCACGCCTCAGGTTTGTCCCCGCCTGGGCCGGCTCATTGACAGCGTCAGCACTCGGCCTCTCTCCCGTTCAAACATCGTCTCATTGTTGACGTCCGGCGACACGCTGGAATTCCACCCTCCACATGCTCCAGCGATTGCTCTGTGCAGCAGCGCAATGCCTCATTACGCAGGTACGAAGGTGACACATGGCCTGACAAGGCAGCGCCGGTACGACACCTCGGGGTGTTGATCCACTCGAGGAGTGGAGGCAGGTGAAAGAGCTCTGGCACCATCCTTGCCAGGTTGTTGAAAGAAGCACTCCAAAATGGTCACGTGCGGACAATGCCCTTGTCGCAGCATTGAGCTTGTGGTGTATCTTAGTTCTGGAATCGATCATTGGACACTATGAAGAACAACAGGTCCCGCCAGCGACGGAGTAGAGGAGACGGACACAGATGCGGACACAGGAGTTGTTCAATCTCTGGCAAAGATCTCACAAGGGGCCCGACAGTTCACGAATTTATCGGTCTTCATTTAGGCAAGTGGTTCGGGGGTCTACAGAGCTAGTGCAGGTGCGCGCATCAGCTCTCAGGGTGCATCATCTCAAGCAAGGTCAGAGGCTGTTGTTGAAGCTGTGCCTGGAGGCAGCGGAGGAGGAGGAGGAGGAGGTATTCCTAGACACCGATGGTTACCAAACGGTCCCTGCCTTGGAAAGAGGTTGGCGCCGAATCTTGAGGCGGAGGCGAAGATGAGGTAGGATCAAGGTTTGCTAGTTGCCCACGACCCTGAGGATTGGGAAAATCAAGGCTTCTATCTCTCACATGAGTGCTTGGTGCTCCATTTCCTCCTAACATGATCCTCGCATTAAGGCATCAAAAATTAACAACATGTTCTGGCGTGGCCCACCCTCCTGGAATCCCCGGGTACAAAACAAAAATAAGGCACTTTCCTTCCCCCACCAAATAGAGAAGTAAATGCATGAATGGGGAGACCTTGCTGATTGATCAAACTGGAGGACATACTGTTGCGTCTGCTTCACGTTCCCCAAATGTCACGGTGGAAACAACATCAGCGACGTGACAGCAGTAGAGTGCCTGTAGGCGTAGCTGGCAGCAGCAGGCAAGGTGGCAGAAGCCTAATGGGTGACCTCTGGCAATACTTTGTTTACCACCTCAAAAAGCACAATGCAATGCAGGGCAACATCCAACACACAGAAATCCAGCTTTAGATAATGGTGCACGCCTATCTGACGTTCAACACGATGTTTTTGCATGTGTTCGGTCCCAATAGGACTTCTGGGTATCAAAAATGGTCGTAAGGCCGAGCTGGCTCGTCACGCCATGAGGTGTTGTCCTGCCCAGCAGCCCAGCGTAATATCTGAGGGCATTCATCACTGCTGGAGACGTCATTACAGACAAACGCATCCGGCTTTCCAAGATAATGCTTGGGGATCGTTTTACTTTCATCAGATGAATAGGCTTGGAATCTCTGATGATGATTGTGGCCCCAATTGCCGAGGTCACGATTAGTTGCCAGTCTACATCACATTCCTTTTTCAAAACTAGAAATGGTCCTCTTGCAAAACTTTTATTTTAATAATTGATAATTTCATTACTGCCACTGTTTTATTCTCTTTTCCCACTGTTCAATTTTTGCTGGTTTTGCTGTGAGGAGATCTGTTAAAAGAAAGAAGGTTTATTGACAACCACCGTATTCCATTTACTACATTTCTTAAGTAGTTTTCGCATTGTCAATGGTTTTGAGGTCATGTTGATGTGAGATAACAGCAATAATCATGGTCCTTTGGAACAGAAATGTGGCCTTCTAAGTGCATTTGCTCCTCACAATTTTTCAAACAGTGGCTCTGAGAAGTCATTTTATAATTTTTTGGGTAATGCATGCTTTGAAATGCAGCAATACTACAGGTACCTATTATTAAAAAAAATCGTTGTTTCTAAAGACATTTGTTCTTTCACAATTGACCAAAGTGGCTCAAGGGTCATGTTTGAACATTTTTGGGGGGCATTTTGCCCCTGTGAATGCAGCTTTTACTACAGGTTAATATTCTAAAAAATAATGTTGTTTCTAACTGAAATTTGTTCTTTCACATTGGACCAAAGTGGCTCAAGGGATCATGCTTTTGAATTTTTTTGGGGCATTTTTGCTGTGACTGCAGTATAACTACAGGTACTATTCTAAAAATGTTGTTTCTACAGGACATTTGTTATTCACTCAATTGTCAGAGTGCTCAAGGGTGGGATGTGTGTTGAGGATTGCTGTTCAGAAACAGGAATAGGTAGGACACTGTTAATGGAAACATTTATTGCAAAATGACTTGTTTTTGGCAAGATCTTTAACTAGCTATCAATCCCTTGTATTGAGACAACCCATTTAATACAATGAAAAAAGAGAAACAAATGGACATGGTGGTGGGTTCACATTCCTATTTTAAAAATGTGTTTGTTTTCTAGAATTAAAGTACATAAAAAACGTGATGTACAAAATAGCTGTTAAAAAAATTCATCTGAATTGTACAAGGGAGGTACAGAAAAAACTAGACAGATGTAGGTTATTCAGATAGGACATGGAGTTATGAGAGCACGGACAGAGAACAAAGTACTGAGACATTTCCTCCAGCAATTGAGTTAATATGAGAAATAAGAATGCCAAGATAAAGGGCACCTGGGTGGTAACAGGAGCGTTAACCTCCAGTAATTCCAAGTGAAGACTCCATTGTTCCACATAATCACGGAGGGGCAAGCGCTACCCAGGTATTGACTGTGTACCTGAGGAAGGCTGGAGTTTCTCTCACTTCGCTTCCGCACTCTGCCTCAGCACACGATGTTTTCGTTTGCTGCGTAATTCACGGCTTTTTAACCTGCGTGTTAATAGATGACGGAAGCAAGCCTGGGCTTTCACCGCACCACTGTAACTCATGGCACCTGGGTCATGCTGTGGCCCAGGAAGGTATTGTCATTGTACCAGTGAAACTAAAATGGTGGTTGAAAGGACTCCTTTTCCGGATATTTTTAATTGTGGGGGTCATTGAAGACAGTTGGGGGGCTATGCTGTGGCCCCAGGATGTATAGTCAATGTCCTGTTCAACTATAACTGGTGGGTTTGAAAGATCTTTTTCCGGCACTTTTTAAATGTGGGGGTCATGCAGGTATGGGGCTCACATGATGTGGCCCCTGGAATGCGTACTGTCATTGTCCAGTTTCAACTAAAATGGTGGTTGAAAGACCTCTTTTTTCCGGCTCTTTTTTTATGTGGGGGTCATGCAGGTTTGGGGATTCATGGCTGTGGCCCAGGACAGGTATAAGTCTTTGTCCAGTTCCAACTTAAATGGTGGTTGTTAGCTCCTTTTTCCGGCCTTTTTTATGGTGGGGGTTTCATGCAGGTTTTGGGGGCTAAGGCTGTGGACGCAGGGTCAGGTATAGTCATGTCAAGTTCAACTAATATGGTGGTTGAAAGACTCCTTTTTCCGGGCACTTTTTAAATGTGGGGGTCATGCAGGTTTTGGGGATCAATGGCTGCGTACATGGTCTGGGATATTCAATGTCCAGATTCTAAGTATGTTGATGGTTCAAAAATCATTTCTGCTTTCTGGCATCTTTTTAATTTTGTGGGGGATGCAGGTTTTTGGGTTCAGATGTGGTTACCAAGTCTGGGATAGTAATGGGTCTGTGACTTTTTTTCTGTGACTTTTATACCTAAGTGTGGGGGCATATAGATGTAGCAGTATCGATTTGACTGTTTTGGATTTTACTTTCAGCTTTTACAGACTTGTTTGGGTGTAATATTGAATGTGTTTTGTCTCTCCCATAGATTTAATGGTCACGCCGCATATCGATGCTCACTTCGAAAAACCTTTATCGATTAGCAGCCCTGATATCGATCGATTCTCGATAGCCAACGCAATCGCTTCAAACACTACTTAGTATTGATATAAATTATATCATGTCTCCTGTTAAGACATAGAGGATGACGTTGTTGACAACCCATCTGATAGATCCACCAAGCCTCTATGTTTAATAAATTTTTTGCCGGTAATCACCTCCTCTCATAGGGTTCTGAAAACTCCACTATCTAAGCCCATAAAGAAAAAACACTCGGTATCTCCATTCGGTGTTTTTTTTCTATTAAAAATTGCTTAGAGGCCATAGAATTACCTATTGTAATCGGTTTACGTATATGTACGGTTAAGTGGCGACGATTCGATTTTTAATGCTGTGGATTTGTACCTGCCTATGGTAATGGAGTTGACATAACGCTGCAGGTTATCATGGTATACAAGCATTTTTCGTGATTACAATTAATGTA
Source organism: Phyllomedusa bahiana (assembly GCA_025379985.1). NCBI lineage: Eukaryota > Metazoa > Chordata > Amphibia > Anura > Hylidae > Phyllomedusa > Phyllomedusa bahiana. The sequence goes on from JAODAL010017604.1 coordinate 71,465, forward strand.
AGATAAATATTAAATTTCTTATTATGTGTTATAGATTTAAAAAACTTAGTCACCTGCATTATACCCACAAAGGGCAATACACTGAGCCAGGCCAGTGACACATTTGGTAGGAGCCTTTATATGTAGAGGCCAGCAAGAATGCCGACATGAGGTTCTGACATGAACAAACTGGCGAAGATAGCAAAGGAACCCAGAGTCTGACATTCGAGGAAAATTACTTACACTTCACCCTCCAACGGCATTTTTAATATTCCGTTGACTATATAAAATAGGCAAATTCTTTTTTACTATTTCCACCAATTTCCTTAAACTGGGGGCTGTATTGGGTGCGAAAATATATAATGTTAGACGCTACCATGATTCCTTTCTATGGGACTTTAAAACAGGTTTTCCCTGGTATAACTAGCACTTTCTTTTTGGCACTATTTAAATTCCACTGGGGATAGCCTCATCTGTGCCCAACACGAACACAAAACATCCCGTTTCATATACTTCAAATTTATCTGGAATAGAACAATGTCTTTTAATTCTCATTAATTCACCCACAATTGGGTGACTCGGGTTACCTATATAAGCAATTGTCCTTACTATTTTAGATACACTATGACTAAGGATATTGTTTCCGAAACGCGGTTAGCAGTGTTTGTACAGTTGAAGTTAAACCTCCTTTTTTCGATTTTAAGATGAGTTTATAAATAAAGTGTTTTTTAATCTTTCCCACCAAGTGGGATTGAAGCTGGAAAGTGTTTTTTTTAATTGGTTTACTACCTGGATTTCTTCGGAACGTCCGTGCTGCATCCGGGGTGAGTTTCTTCCCGCGTGGGCTGTATCCTACCTGTTGTGGATGTAAATCAAGAAACCTTGGGTGCCTGAACAGCACACGGCACGGCTAGATGACAGCGGCAGTTGTGGCCTCACCGAGTGACCATGCTGCGATGTCTCCTTGACAGTGCGTGCAACCGGGCTGTTCCAGGCATGTTTGTGCCACTGCAACTCGCAGGTGCAGAGCCTGCGACTTCTCTGGTCTGACATTACTGTTTGTTCGAAATGTACAGACACTGTTGATGATGATATTCTGTATATGATAAATATACACCCTGTTTTTGACTCCAAATGATTTATTTTTTTAACCCAGTAACATCTTGGGTTAACCCTTGGATATAAATTGCGCTCCCACAAATGGCCAGGAAAAAATTTACTTGTATGTGTCGTTTAAAATAAACACTGTGTTTTACTAAATGTTAAAAAGCACAAACAGCTTTTATTACCTCGGACATGAATTAGGCTGTAAGGATCTGAGGAAATATGTATGTTATTTTGGCGTTCGAAAAAGACGGTTTATTTTTGTCAGCACACCAGCAAACAACGCTTAATTTAACCCACTGGATGTAAATTGCGCCAAAGAATTGAGCCGCCACCAAAACTAGTAGCTTTGTAGCGTGTTACAATTGCTTTTTTTTAAGTACACAACAAGTGATACAGTTGTAATGAACCTTGCTTGTGAATTAGGCTACACAGAAAATTGATATTATTTGGCGTGAAAATGACGGGTTATTTTTGTCAGCACACCAGCAAAAAACAACGTTAATTAACCCCTGGATGTAAATTGCGCCAAAAGAATTGTGCCGCATCAAACTAGTAGCTTTGTAGCCGTGTTTACAATTGCGTGTTTTCTATGCCACACAACATGAGATAAAGTTGTAATTACCTTGGTTTTACTTGTGATTTAGGCTCAGGAAAAAATGTATATATTTTGGCGTTGAGAAAAAGACGGTTTATTTTTGTCAGCACACCAGCAAAAACAACGCCTTATTAAACCCCTGGATGTAATTGCGCAAAGAAATTGAGCCGCACAAACTAGTGCTTTGTAGCGTGTTACAATTGCGTGTTTTCTACGCCACAACACAACAGAGATACGTTGTAAAACCTTTGCTTGGAATTAGGCTACGGGAAAAATTTATTATTTGGGCTTTAAAAAAGGACAGTTTATTTTTTTCACACACCAGCAAAACAACGTTTAAAATTAAACCCCCTGGATGAAAAATTGCGGCAAAAAATTGAGCCCACAAACTGTGCTTTGTACTTGTTAACAATTGCGTGTTTTCTACGCCACACAACAAGAGATCAGTTGAAATTTAAACCTTTGCTTTGAATTAGGCTACAGGAAAAATGTAAAAATTTTGGCGTTAAAAAAGAGGGTTTTTTTTTGTCAACACCACAAAACAACGTTTAAATTTAACCCCTGGATGTAAATTGGGGCAAAAAATTGACCCCCACAAACTAGTAGCTTTGTAGCTGTTAAAATTGCGTGTTTTTTTACGCCCACACAAGAATACATTTGTAATTAACCTTTGTTTGGGAATTAGGCTACAGGAAAATTTATAATTTTGGCGTGAAAAAGACGGTTTATTTTTGCAGCCCCCCAGAAAAAACGCCTTAATTAAACCCCTATGTAAATTGCGCCAAAAATTGAGCCGAAAAAATATAGCTTTTAGCGTGTTACTTTGCGTGTTTTCTACGCCACAAAAAACAAGAGAAAAAGTTGTAATTAACCTTTGCTTGTGAATTGGGCTACGGGAAAAAATTTTTATATTTTGGGTTGAAAAAGAGGTTTTTTTTTGTCCCCCCCCAGCAAAACAGCGTTTAATTTAAACCCCCTGGATGAAAAATTGCGCCAAAGAATTGAGCCGCACAAACTAGAGTTTTAGGTGTTACAATTGCGGTTTCATGCCACAACAAGAGAAAACAGTTGAAATTTAAACCCTTTGCTTGTGAATTAGGCTACGGGAAAAAATGTTTTTTTTGCTTGAAAAAACTTTATTTTTTGTCACACACCACAAAACAATGTTTAAATTTAAACCCCCGGATTAAATTGCGCAAAAATTTGAGCCGCAAAACTAGAAAGCTTTGTAGCGTGTTAAAAATTCGTGTTTCTACGCCACACACAAGAGATACATTTGTAATTAACCTTTGCTTGTAATTAGCTACAGGAAAAATTTATTATTTTGGCGTTGAAAAAGAGGTTTATTTTTGTCACACACCAGCAAAACAGCGTTTAAATTTTGGGCCCCGGATGTAAATTGCGCAAAGAATTGAGCCGCACAAACTAGTAGTTTTGTAGCGTGTTACAATGGTTTTTCTACGCCCAAACAAAAGATACAGTTGAAATTTAAACCCTTTGCTTGGAATTAGGCTACGGGAAAATTTATATTTTGGCGTTGAAAAAGACGGTTTTTTTTTTTGGGGGCAGCACCCAGCAAAATTTTGCTTAAAATTAAACCCCCTGATGTAAATTGCGAAAAGAATTGACCCCCACAAAATAGTAGTTTTGTAGCGTGTTCAATTGGTGTTTTCTCCCAAACCAACAAGAATACAGTTTAATTTAACCCTTTTGCTTTGAACTAGCTACGGGAAAAATTAATATTATGGCGTTAAAAAAAGGGGTTTCTTGGGGTCAGACCCACAAAAAAAAGCTTATTAACCCTGGATGTAAATTGCGCAATAAAATTTTGAGCCCAAAAAATGATGGTATTTGTATTGTACAAACGCGTTTCTTTAAATGAATACAACGGGAACTTTTAAACCCCCATTTGGGATTTGAATGTAAAAGCAGCTGCAGCGACCACACTGGATTTCAGATCCAATCCCCCAAAAAATTAAAATAGAACATTAAAAAGTCTCTGAGACAAGCGAACACCCCCCAAAATCGCTAATAAAAAAACAATTCTTCGTAAAGCTATAGCCCCGGCAGCCCTTCCTGATGGCACAGGGAAGGAGTGTGAGCTCCCGGAGTCCCCGGCCCCGGACTTATATAGTGCGGGGACTCACAGAATCCCCGGTTCGATTGGGTTTACCCGCACATTCTCAGGGGTATGCCCCTTTTCCTCCCCCGAGTGCTTTCCCCCTTACGCCCTGTCTCGCAGCATTTTATCATCAAAAGCACACTTTGTTCACCCGAAGACCCCCAAAATTGATTCTTTCGAACCCAAGTTTTCCTGAAATTCTAAACGAATTCCTTGTTAGAACAATTCCCCATCCTAATCAGGGGTAAGGGAAACCCCAAAGCCAAAATTTTTTAAGAAATCAGGGGTTCATAGTAACTTTTACACCCCCCAGGGGATAAGGAGATCAGCACCTATTGTTTACACCCCTTTATTTCCCCTCGACAGTGGCACTCTGGGGGTTTTTGGGTGTCTGACCCCTAAATGGGAGCTTTACCTAGTCATTCCTACACCCTGCCCTGGGTTCTCTCTTGGAACTGTGTTCAGAGTTTGGGGTGAATTTTTTCCCCTTTTCTATTTTTCTCCCCGGCTTTTGGGACGGGGGCCGCGTGACATCTTTCAGCATTTTATTTTACACAGTATTTGATTTTACCTTTTTTCCCCGACCTTACTTGATTACATAGGTGAAATGTGATTATGTCTCTTATACATAACTGCGTATGGGTACCACTGTTCTGTGGTTTTTTTTTGGGGGGGGGTTACTTTTTTATTATTTTTTGTTTTCTTTCTTTAGTGAAGATGGAGACTTCTTTTGCTTTATCCTTATTATTATGATACCAAAGTATGTCATTAGTGCTATTTTGTACTTTCATTGCTTAATACTTTTCTTATTTGTACTAATGATGCCTTATATTATTTCTCTGTGTATCAAGTGGTATCTCATCTAATGGACAGTTATTATATGCTTTTGTTATTGTAAAATTTAAAAAAAATTATGTCTACAAAGAAAACAATTATAACATCAGTAACCATGCACTATTGACCATTAAGTTGTCATTAAAGGCATCATTTACTAGAGTGGGCTCGGCATTCCATATCAATTTTCACAGACCACAAGAATCTCCTCTACCTCTAGACCACACAACAGCTAAATCCTCACCAGGCCTTCTGATAACCTTTTCTACTCCAGATTTAATATCTTGTTGCATTTTATAATGTAAAAGCTGATGCTCTCTCATTTTCCTGGGTCATCTCCAGTCAAGCTTCACATGACTACCTCAAATGACTACTTTCTGTTGCACCCATCTACCATTAACAAATTCCTCCTGATAAGACCTTTGTGCACCCTGCTCTAAGAATCATTCTTTTGGGACATTCCTCTAAGTTGGTGTCATGACCGTGCCTGTTCAGGCCATAGCGCAGTCTTCGGTCAATAAGGTGCTTCAGAGACTGAACTTTTAGCCATGATTTATAACTGTATTTTCTATTTACATAGCCTCCCTCTTCACATTGTATCTGATTGAGCAGTTCAATTTAGCGCCAAATTTTGGTGAGCTCAGTTCCCGGCTACAAATAAATTTGGAATTTTCCTCTGCTTACCACCCACAATCCAACAGACAGGTAGAAAAGGTAAATAAAGTTTTGGGGAATAGTGATGAGCGAATGGTAAAAAATTTGAGTTCAAATCGAATCTCGAATTTTGAGAAGTTTGGTTCGAAGTTCGAATCGAACTCGAATTTGGAACCCCATTAAAGTCAATGGGAGATGATGTTCAGGTTAATTTTTATACCAACACAGGAGAGGAGAAGCCGCAATTACCTTCCCTAGGAGTAAAATGGATACATGGAACAACTTTGTGAAGAAAATTTGGCTGTAAGAGACACAGAAAAAAATTCACAGGCTAAAATAATTAATTCCTTTCATTGGCTAACTGAAAAGATGAGGACTGCGTAGCTATACACGGTGCAGTGGTAGCAGCTGCTACGGGGTCCCTTTGACTGGTGACTTCTTATGTTTCAAAGGGGCTTTTGGGACACTTCAGGATGCAGGACCCCG
>JAODAL010017605.1:0-77235 GCA_025379985.1 Phyllomedusa bahiana
TTTGAAGGGTGTAACGAAGGACGGATAGAACCAGGGAGGAAAGGAGGAGTGAGCTCATGTGTCACCTCTTAGTAGTTTCTTTGCATTTTTCCAGCATCGTGTCTGATCATAAAGGAAGGAATATTTCATTTTCATCAATGCAGACATAAACACCAGCGAGCCGCACCAGACATATAGTTCTATCTAAATTGCACGTTGCCCAATAGGCAGAGTTTTGTAATACTTTGGTACCAACGCTTACAAGATTGTTTTGGTGAATCAAGTGCAGGCAGTCCCTGACTTACACCGTTCCGACTTACATCTGTCCCCAAGTTACAAACAGACTTATGGGGCGTGCTGGCACTTGTAGTTCCATGTTCCACAGCAGATAGTAGCTGTGGAACGACAAGTGCCATCATGCCACAGCAGCACATGAGGTAAGAATGAGGTGAAATCTTCTTAACAGGGACACAGACAGCAGCACAAATGTAAAAACCCTTCCCTGCACTATCCAGAACTAAACAAAAAAAAAGCTTTGGTGCTGGAGAGAAATTCAATAAATCTACCTGTTCCGACTTACACACAAATTCAACTTAAGAACAAGCCTACAGTCCCGATCCTGTTTGTAACCCGGGGACGGCCTATAATTAAAAGTTACAGATTTAGGGAATGATTATCTTTTATATCCTAAAAATTGCAAAATCCGGCACTTGGAATTATATATATAATCCTTTTCTTTATTCATCCATTTAAAATGGGATAATGGACAGGCGACAGCGCCCTTACGCGTTTCAAACCATAAATCAACAGCTGTGAACAAGAACCATGCACGATTTGAAACCTGTTTGCGTGCCATCGCCTGTCCATTGTCCCATTTTAAATGGATGATTAAAGACAAGGGGCCACATGTATGAACCTGTTTAGGTCTAAAACTCACTTTTTTGCCCATGGGCAAAAGAGTGAGTTTTAGACCTAAACAGTTTCATACATGTGGCCCAAGGATTTGATTTAATTCCAAGTGCTGGATTTTGCAATTTTTCGTGAAAAATCCCACAGGCTGGAGATATATCTGTGCACAGGAGCTAAACCCAGGACTTCATGTATGCAGCACAGACCAGAACAAGTGAGCCAAACTATGCTTTCCTTGCTATATCCTTTATATCCTACTTATTAATCCCTTAAAAGGTTGTGCCACTACAGTGATTAGCTTTCATCATGTAGAGAACAGTAAATCAAGACTTTAACTAAATACATTGCTCTTTTGATATTGCTCTGGTCACGAGATAAGAGATTGTATCTGCTTTGAGTGAACGAGTGTCTGTAGGTTACTGTCCATATCTCCCTTCCTAAGAGCAGGGAGCGACGGGAGTTACGTCATCATGGTCGTACAGAGCAGACTTAGGACCACATGCAGGGCCATCTTTTTCATTGGGCACACTAGGCAGTTGCCCGGGGGTCCCACAAGTATAGGGGCCCCAGGTGTGTTATCCTTGTCCCAGGAATACAAGAAACATACCCTGGATCCCTTGGTTGGCTTTGCTTATTTTACTGTTTGCGTGTTTTTAAGATTTGCAAACAAATAAAAACCATGGTAGAAAAGGGAGCCAAAGGCTCCCTTCCCTGTCCTGCCAGTCTTGTAGGCTACAGGCTGCTGGACCTAAGTGGCGTGATAATATAGGTGCATTTGCGGGTGGCTAGAGGCATGGCCTAGTGTGATGTCATGTATTTGGACAAGGTCCACTGCAGTGTTATGCCCAGGGGCCCATAATGCTATTGAGACGTCTCTGAGCACATGTATGAAAACTGTCTAGATCTAAAATTCACTTTGTTGCCCAGAGCAACCAATCAGAGGACCCCCCTCAGTTTTCCAGAGCACTGTATGGAATGAGAGGGGCGCTCTGATTGGTTGCTATGGGCAACAAAGTGAGTTTTAGACTAAGACAGTTTTCATACTTGTGGGCCTTAGTTGTTTACCTTTGATACGCACTTGTTTTCACTCCATTGAGGTCTGTAGCTTTGTTTAGTATACTGTATATATGTATATGTCACTATAATGATCTGTAGTTATGGAAGAGCTAAATATGCTAATTACTGCTATAGAACCACCTACAGCCTGACCAGACAGTGGGAGTCTGAAGCTGCCTGTGGCTCTGTGAAACACCGGGGTGAGATAACACCTTTAAGGAAAACAATGTCTATAGTTTTGAGACAGCAGGAGAAATACAGGCAGTCCCCGACTTACATCTGTCCCCTAGTTACAAACAGAGACTTATGGGGCATGCTGGCACTTGGAGTTCCATGTTCCACAGAAGATCGTAGCTGTGGAACCACCAGTGCCAGCATGCCACAGCAGCACATGAAGTGAAAATAAGGTGAAAATCTTCTTAACAGGGGCACAGACAGCAAAACTAATGTGAAAACCCTTCCCTGCACTATACAAAACTAAAAAAAAAAAAAAAACTTTTGTGCTGGAGTTACATTTAATAAATATACCTGTTCCGCCTTACATACAAATTCAACTTAAGAATGACCCTCCAGTCCCTATCCCATCCGTAACCCAGGGACTGCCTGTACTCAGAACCTCAGCAGCCACCAACCTAACTGTAATGTCGGGGCCCTTAGTTTCCTTCCTGTAGCCTGTTTTAGTTTCCAAATTAATAGAAGCTCCTATGAGAGTAGAGGGGCTTTTGGAATACCCACCACCCAAAATTCCAGATCACTTACTTATCTGGCACGCAGAAGGACAGGTATAAGTCAAAGGCTTATTGATAAGGGGCACCCATGGCCTGGACATCATGGGCGCCCCTTATCATGGGATATCTTATTATTAGTGTGTGTGTTTTGAGCCATTGGACCCTTTTTTCCCTGAAGAACCCAACAAATTTTTTGGGAGGAAAAAGTGAGGGAAGTCTGCCTTTAGCTTTTTTTTCTTTTTTGGGGGGTAATTATCCTTTTTCTTCCTGTCTGGTTATTTGCCTGGTGACCTATAGACTTTATTCAGTAAGGGAGTTACCAGGGGCCTTAAGGGACAGTTTCTTGAGTGGGGCCCCCCTTGTCGGGGCGATGACCACACAATTTATAGGAAATTTAAGGGATTTTGTAGGGTGAGAATTATGTCTTAAAATAATTATTCTTCATCTTTGATTGTCCTATTGTGAGACAACATACGGGGAGAAAACCATTCATTTTTCCATCTTGTATACTGGATTTTGTCCCAAGACAGGTGTTTTTTTTTTTATGTATTTCGGTGTTAAGTCTGTGATATTAAAAAGGGGTTTTTTAATGTTTGAAATAAAGTTTAAGTTTTATTGGGGATATTTTCTCTGTGATTTTGTTGTTACCCTGATATTTTATATTTTTGGTCAGTGATTACAAAGGTTTATTGATGACGCAATGTTTCACCCAATGGTTTATCCCATATACAGTATTTATAATATATAGTCCCAGGTAAACCATTTGTCAGCCCTAGAAAGAAATTTGTGGAAAATGTTTAGTAAGACAACATGTTTGGCATTTATTGCTAGTTTCTCATGTCATTACACGCTATTGTTCCTCTTTATGAAGATGCTTGACATATTTGCTCATATTCACATCACATTTTTAACAATTCCAGTATGACAGACGGAAGTAAGAGACTCCACCCAGCTTTCTAGGAGAGAAAAAAGTCATCAAATTGAAATCTAACATTGCCCAATACAAGGGTCTCTGAGTAAGTCGTTGATATTTCCCAACAGGTTTATGTCACTCAAGGATATAAAAACCTCGGAGCTTGAAGACAACAAACATCCAACTAGCAAACCCTAGGTGCCGTTTTCGCTTATATCCAAGGTCCAGCTCTTAGGAGAACCCTGTTGGATTTAAGGGAAACAGAAGAAATGCCCAGAGCTTGCCCCCCCCAAAGCAGCCGGAAGTAAGGTCTTGTCTATGGCCATTACTTTAGAAATGCTACAATGTTACCAATAACTAAATTATCAGGTTATAGGGGATATATTATAGATGACATAAGGAGTGCTCGTCAGTCCATCAGGGATAGTAAAAAATAGAAAAACCTGCCTGTTCCAGCAGCGGGACAGTCCTGGTGGTCCTGACCAATGACGTCACCATTTCTTCTTCACGGCACCCGGCAGACGATCACAGGTATATCCAGCAAGAGGCTGCAGGGTGATATGAAGAATGAACGTTGACACCATCATCTCAGTCCAACAGGATGCTCACGGGACTGCAACAAACTGGTCTATAAAGTTGGGTTTGTTTCTACTTTTGATCACCACTGACTGACAAGTGGTTATAACGTTCGGACCCAAGAGAAAGTTCAGCACTCGTCCATAAAATAGTAACATTTTGTTTGATACCAATAAAAAACTAAATTTTAAAGAAACTTTATTTTTAAAAATCGGTTCCCCTCCTTACAAACCCCCTTTTTTGTCTGTATATTCCCAGGAAAAAAAAAATTCCAAGTATGGTACAGTAGTCCAGGTGTTGAGTAAATTCTGAATGCAATGTATTATTTTTTAGGTCTAGACTTTGGCATCAATTTATTCTGCTAAACAGATTTGCATAAAGAAATAAGAATTCTTAACGTTATATCTAAGAGCAAAGAAAAAGTTGTGGGTACGGACACAAGGTACAATGGGATTGCCAATTGTCAAAAAGAAACATTGCATCTACCATTTTTGGTCTCCATTGAAGATTCCAATGAACGATAATTAGCACAGTAGCTCAATTATTAGCAAAGCCTAGTACGGTGCCTCAGTGGTTAGCACATTACGATGTGGTGGCTCAGTGGTTAGCACAGGAAAGCATAGTGGCTCAGTGGTTAGCAAAGGGAAGCATAGCGGCTCAGTGGTTAGCACAGGGCAGCATAGTGGTTCAGTGGTTAGCACAGAGCGGCATAGTGGCTCAGTGGCTAGCACAGGACAGCATAGTGACTCAGTGGTTAGCACAGAGCAGCATAGTGGCTTAGTGGTTAGCACAGTGCAGCGTAGATATCTCTTATATGAGATACAAGAGATTGTTGCCCAAAAAAGACTGGAAAAATTGTATCTACCTTGTTTGGTCTCCACTGACATCACCAAAAAACACTATTTGCGTGCAAAAACTATATCATATGGCAATGTGAACTGGGTCATTTGTACTGTTTTTGATGAAGTTGAGATAATTTGCTCAAGAGGTTGTTGAGAGGCATCATAATTTAGAAAATTTAAAAAGTTTCTTACAAAAACTTAAATTATAAAAATATATATTAGTTAAAGGAGTGTTTTTCAAAACAAATAAATGCTCTTCAGTCCATAGGGGATGATACGAAATAGAAGAAAAACAATTTATCCTGTTCTAGCTACCTCCCATTCTAGCACTATGGTCGTCCTGTGATCCCAGCCAATGCAATCACCAGTCTCCGCAAGACCCTCCAGTCAATCATAGGCCGCAGAGGTTTGTTGCTGAAAATACTACATGTGAACGCTGTGGCCTATGATTGGCTGGAAGGGCTCGTGAAGACCAAATAGGGACGTCCTTGACCTGGGATCACCGGGACGGCTGCAGCGCTGAATCAAGAGGTTTTATAAGGTAAGTTTTTTTCTATTTTGAAACAAGTCCCGATGGACTGATAAGCATTTATTCGTTTCAGAACCCCCCTTTAAGCCTACTTTGTTGGAAGTTCTAGTAACAACCAAGTTTACCGTAGATGTCTCATATTACATAATATTCTTCCATAATGGATCCACCACAATCATGAACTGTGTGTTCAGGACTTTCTTTTACAAAACATTTGTTTGATTAGTTAATCTAAAAATAATTTGTTTTCTTTCAGCTATCAAGCCGGTGTGCCCAGAGCCGAAATGTCCTCCTCCCCAAGGTAAATCGGATATATTTTATATATATAATTATAGAATATATTATTTGCATCAACAATGAACATTCCCAAGATGAGGACAATTGTGTTTATCGTGTATAATAAATTTAAAAATTGTATAAAAAACTTTGATTTTGTAAATTTTTCAGTGTGTAAGCCAGAACCTGTGCGTCCTGAAAAGAACTGTCGTCCTCCTCCTCAAGGTAAAAAGATTTGCCTAATCTTATTATATGTGCATGATTGTTAAATCCTAGAAAGTAATTTTCTCTCAAGGATATTATTATTCATAAATTGGTTGTCAGGTAGTAAAAAAAACAAAAAACACGTGCGTGTTATAAAATGCTCATCTCTTAACGATCCAGCATTGTAGACCACACTTCGTGTCCAGTATATAACACATACACATTTGATAAATAGGTGAATATCACTACCTTCACCCTTTAGATTCCTAAAGCTCAAAGATTCATGTCGGTTGGGAAAAATGTATTAAGGTTTACCCAAGCATACCACAAACGAAGGCCGTGCATGGGATCTTATCAAGTTTAAAGCCTCAGGTCATCGTTCAGGGAGAACTTTAACAAAGTTATTAGGCTGCCATAAGGGTAAAATTACCAATACACAATGTGCACTCATTGTAGGATTGTAAGGAGTAAAACAATGGTCTATATAAGGGTATTATAGTCACTGACAATTTTTTTTTCTTATCCTCTTTAGAGCAATGTAAACCGGTCCCACAATGTCAACAACAACAGGACAAGCAATGTGTGAAGAAGTGAAGACATGAACACTTCAAGACAAAGATAATATGAAGAGCTTGCATCAATGTATTAGATTGTATTCCAAATAAAACATATATTATACAGCACAGATTGGTTATTAAAATGAGAAAATCTTCCCCATTCACATCATGTCTTATGGTCCCGTTTATGGTATCCATTAGGATACCATGAAAAATGTATCCCATCAGATACCACAGTTGAGATGTGATAGGGCCTAAAAGATCTATAGGGCAAATTGATCTTTTCCCTGTTGAACAGAATGCATAAAATTTGACCATTGGACACAGAAGTGTTGCCTACCTTATACATTTGGAGATTAGGGCAAATGTTGTCCATTAGTGAAGCAAATGGAAGCATAAGTGTTAGGGACCTACTATAGATGAGTGCTACCTATCCTTTCACTTAAGAATTGGCAAAAGAACAATAGTGGGGCTTTTCTTTCATATCTATTTTAGAATATAAGCTAGGAGAGAACAGACTAATTCTTCTTTGATCTATTCAGTCATGTCTGACTATTGGATACTCTATAGACCAGTTCACGCCAGGCTTCCCTGTTCTTCACAGCTGCCTCTTGATGGTCTCCAAGCCAGGTTCCCCTATTTCCTACTACCTACAACCATCCTGAATAACAATTCACTTTCTAGTGAATTCCCCCTCATCACATGACCAGAATACATCAGTGTCTTTCTAGTGATGTTGCCTTCCACGGACAATTCTGGGTTTATTTTATGAAAAACTCGGAGCACACTGAAGGTCTCTGACCAATGAACCTTTGGTCTCCCCTCATTCCTTTTACCAGTTACCACCCAAGTAACGTTTCCATTTCTTCACACTCATCACATGTCCAGAATAGATCCATCTCTTCCCAGGGATCTTGCCCTCCAGGGACAATTCCGGTATTATACAATGGAGAACATCTTTGTTGATGGTCCTAGCTGTCCATGGGATTGGTAGACATCTTCTCCAGCCCCACAGCTCGAAAGACATAAGATACTGAAAAACCTGTTAGAAAGTGTAGATCGAACAGGTTGTCTAAAACTCAAGACAACTCCTTTCCATATGTCCTATAGGGTTATACTGTATGGATATCGGGAACTCCCCAGTTTAAAATCTGTTTCCCTTAGGCTATGTTCACATGGCATAATTGCGGAATGTATTTCGCCCCGCAATTACGCCGTGTGCTCGGAAGCGGGGGCGGGGGTGCCGGCAACCCACCGGCCCCATAGACATTCATTATTCCCGGCACGTATACGCCGGGAATAATTGACATGTTACTTCTCTCCCTGCTCGCTCCATATTTAGCGCAGTACGGTGTGAAATACTCGGCGAGATGCGTCCCATTTTAAGCCGTGTGAACATAGCCTAAGAGTCCTTGTCTCACAGGAACCACAATGGTAGTCATCAGTCTAACCAGACTAATACTATTAAACAATGCATTTTTTTTCAATGATGTAAAATAAAATTCTTCTTTGTTTATGGAGTATTAACAGGGTAAACCTGTTCCAAAGACAATTTTCCTTAATCCTAACCAAATCTGCAGTTAAGTGGGTTCTAAAATTAAACCGAAAGACTGTGGAGAACCGTTTTCACAAGACAAGCCAAATTTCATGCTATGGTACCCCATGACTAGCTAAAGTACCGGCACGACTTCTACAGACCCCAATTGCAATGACAACCAGCGATCTCCACAGAAGATGGAAGATCCGGTAAAACCATGTTGTGACAGCTGGAACCAAAGAGCCCCCTTTGCCAATAAGAGAAGAGTGCGCACCCTGCTTTGCTTGAATAGACAACCAGGACCCCAATTTTAGTGGCCTAATCCAATACTGTCTGAGCAGCTTTCAATATGAATGTCCGATCCCACCATACTTAGTTGAACTCTACAAGTTTCTTTCTAATACTCCGGTGATTATTTTCATTGGTTTATTCACATTGTGCATTAAAATCACAAAGCCAAACCACTCGGAATGTGAACAGACCCCGATATCTACACTGAACTTCGTATCTTGGATTCTTGGAAAAGTAATTGGCTGAATCCCTCTAGTGGAAATGCGCGTAAATGTAAACTATGCAATATACAAACCTCACCTGACATCAGGTGCTATCATTGAAAAAATTTTCCACTGAGGAAAACAATTGATGACGATAAGATAAGAGATGCATACCAGCCCGACTGACTCACAACACGCTACGGTTTTATTATAGAGTCTTCATTATTTTTCACAACAGCATGCATCAGTCACTTGATATTTAACCCCTTCTACCCAACTGTATACATTTATAGCACAGGCAGGAGTATCGTAAAAGAAGCCCCCAAACATTTATGGTGCTCACATATAGGGGGTGCAACACCATCCCACCATCTACAGCAGGAGCTGGCTGCAACATTTAGGATCAAAGTTATCACTAATTCTGGATATTTAACCACCTAATGTGATCAATAGCGACCGCAAGGCTTCACAATGGTCTATAGGTCTGCCAGCTATGAAAACCTACTAAGTCAGAGACCTAATACTGGCCTACAAGTCTGCCATGTATGGAAGCCTACCAAGCTAGAGAGCTAACAATTGCCTTTAGGTCCGCCATCTATGGAAGCCAAAACACAGATCTAACACAGGGCTATAGGCCTGCCTACTGAGCTAGACAGCTAACATTGGCTTATAGGTCTCTCATATATGATAACCCACCAAGTCAGAGACCTAACAATGCTCGATAGATCTGCAATGTATGGAAGCCTACCAAGCAAGAGATCTAATAATGTCATGTATGATAGCCTACCAAACAAGAGACCCAACAATGTCCTATAGATTTGCTATATATTAAAGCCTACTAAGCCAGAGGCCTAACAATGGCCTATAGGTTCGCCATGTATGGAAGCCTACTAAGCCAGAGACCAAACAATGGCCTATAGGTTCGCCATGTATGGAAGCCTACTAAGCCAGAGACCAAACAATGGCCTATAGATCTGCCATGTATGGAAGCCTATCAAATCAGAGAACTAACAATGCTCGATAGATCTGCAATGTATGGAAGCCTACCAAGCAAGAGATCTAATAATGTCATTTATGATAGTCTACCAAACAAGAGACCCAACAATGTCCTATAGATTTGCTATGTATAAAAGCCTACTAAGCCAGAGGCCTAACAATGGCCTATAGGTTCGACATGTATGGAAGCCTACTAAGCCAGAGACCAAACAATGGCCTCTAGATCTGCCATGTATGGAAGCCTATCAAATCAGAGAACTAACCATGCTCTATAGATTCACCATGTATGGAAGCCTATCAAGCCAGAGACCTAACAATGGCCAATAAGTTCATCATGTATGGAAGTCTACCAAGTCAAACACCTAATAATGGTCTATAGGCCTGCCATGTATGGAAGCCTAACAAGCTAGATACCTAACACTAGTCCATAGATCTGTAATGTATGAAAGCCTATCAAGCCAGACAGCTAATAATGATCTATAGACCTGCCATGTATGGAAGCCTAACAAGCTAGATACGTAACCCTGGCCTAATGGTCTGTCATGTATGGAAGTCTACCAAGTCAGAGACCTAACAATGGTCTATAGGTGTGCCATGGATGATAGCCTGCCAAGTCAGAGATCTTACAATGGCCTATAATTCTGCCATGTATGAAAGCCTAACAAGCCAGAGACCTAACAATGGTCTATAGGTCTGCCGTGTATGGAAGCCTAAACAGCTAGAGACCTAACAATAGCCTATAGATCTGCCATGTATGGACTGGTAAAATACAGAAACCCACAAAAATCATAATATTAACAAAAAAAGAACAAAACAAAAAACCCGACCACCCCATTTATCAGATGGACATTGAATGGTCCCTACATTTCCCTTCTAGCATTTTTAGAAGATGGTCCCATAGTGATCTATTTCCTCAAAACTTTAACTGGTAAATCAAAAGCAAAGACCAAACATTTTTAATGTTTATTTTGTTAATCATATTTTCTCCACTAGTCAGAACAGATTCCAGTTTAACTCATCTCTAACTGGGAACCACAAGATAAAAGTGGATGACGAATTTCTTTGAAGATTATGGAAAAGAGGGCAGAGTAACATATGATTCCTTCCTTGGCACCTTAGGCAAATGGCAAACTTTAAAAATAAGACAAAACAATAATAAAAATTATAAAGTGAAATTTGCTAAATTGTTATACAATTTACACCGATAAACCTGAACCGAGCTATTACGCAAGGCCCAGGAGATTTATTACTCAAAAGACAAACTTCTAATTTAGAGAATCATTAGTTACGTTTGGCAAAAGTCCAACCACTCAGTCTATCATTAAAATGACATTATAATAATACCACCAACTCATCAGATTGATAGGTTTGAGTAAAATTGTTAAGTAATATTTATCATGTTGCAAAACAAAGGGGTCAAAACCGGTAATTAGCTGCAAATAAAAGCCCGCTGCTTGTATAGATTTATCACATTGGAAAAATTCTATCAGTTATTCCGGTCTATTGCCTCCGGTCGTGATCAACTCTTATCATGGCAACCAAAGGTGGAAGCGCGCAATGCACAAAGCCAGCCAGCGGCTGCTCAGTCCGTAAGTAGACGCTTCTCTTCATCATTTACTTACAGGAAGATAATGGATGTTATTGCTCTCACTAATTTGAAACTTATTGACTTCATTGCTATTGAATTCC
The DNA here is from genome assembly GCA_025379985.1 of Phyllomedusa bahiana. Lineage (NCBI taxonomy): Eukaryota > Metazoa > Chordata > Amphibia > Anura > Hylidae > Phyllomedusa > Phyllomedusa bahiana. The sequence goes on from JAODAL010017605.1 coordinate 11,286, forward strand.
TTTTGTATGTTTTGGAAAAACGGGTCAGAAAGGGAAGATCTCTCCTTAGGGAGAGCGCCTATATAGGCGTGTGGAGATTCGAAATTGCCTTTTTGCACTCCACGAAGCATCTGCATGTCACAAGGCATAATGCGAAAGAAGCTGAGAAGCTCAAGCGCCCTCTATTGGATGTAACAAATCCTCAATTTGCTATTGACCCACTGGGTTTTTGGAAAGCAAAAGGGATATTTAGCCAAGCCAGCATCACTCATAGACAGCCGTTTTGGGGTGTTTGCCCCTCGTCAGTAGAGAGCAGAACGATGCTGGCTTGGCTGAGTGGGAGACAATGAGTGGCTCAGAGAGGGAGAGCGTCTGATAAGCGTGTGGAGATTCGAAATTGCCTTTTGCACTTCACGAAGCTTCTCAGCTCCTTTCCAATAATGCCTTGCGATTGGAAAAATGGGATAATATCTCAAGTTCCCCTATAGGGTTTGTGGCATCCAGTCCTATGTTAGCAAAAAAATAAATATTGAGAGGGAATAAGGACTTTAGATAAATGTAATAAAAGATTAAGAAGTGTTTACAAATATATAATATACATAATTACATAATCAACTTTTTGACCAAAAATGTTGCTGGTAACCAAACATTATAGGAGTATTCTGACCACATTGATTGGCTTTAAATATGTTGGTAACGGTACATAAAGATTATTACCAAACACATTGCTGTTCTGAATTTGTTTCTCTTAATAGTTAGAGTAGTTGTCATCTCCTGCTTGTGTACACAAGCTTCCCTAGCTTACCAACCACTTCTCTCTGCGCTAGCAGTGGCTGGGATGGTGATGTCACTCTCTGCTGTGTCTTAGCTCCTCTGCCCCTCTGCTGTAGTAGTGGCCGGAACAGGGCTGTGTCTTATCAGCAGCACAGGAGCTTGTTTATCTTTCTTAATAGCAAACCTTAAAGGGGTTGTCTCACTAAATTGATTCATCTTACCTCAGTCCTGTTTTCTTGGTTTCACTTTGAATTCAGGGGCGTGGTTACTGGCTTCTACCTGGCTGCAGTAGAAGCCAGGTCTGTAGCTATAGCAACCAGTGCTGGTAGCCTATCAGGAGAGATCAAACAGGTCTGTAGCTATAGCAATCAGAGCTGGCAGCCAATCAGGATCTATCAAACAGGTCTGTAGCTATAGCAACCAGTGCTGGCAGCCTATGAGGTTAGATCAAAAAGGTCTGTAGCTATAGCGACCTGAGGAGCTGATGCAGCCCATACAAGAGGAGATATATAGGAATAGGTAGGACACTGTTAATGGACATATATTGCAAAGTGACTTGTTTTTGCAAGATCTTTAACATAAAATGCAACAATCCCTGTAATGAGACAACCCCTTTAACCTGTCAGAGCTCTATAGCCTTGTTCCCTGCTGTTAAAACCCCTCCATCACCATCTAAATAGGAACAACTAAGAAAAATTAGTTATCCCTATTCAGATGAATATGGAATTGTATCTGATAATATGACACTATTAGTGAGATCTGGTACTGTACTTTTAATCAAACATTGTGATGGTTAAATTTTAGGTTACACTAATCAAAAGTATTATAAGTTAAAATTTATATAAAATTTTTTTTTTAAGGAAAGGAGTTGAAGCTTGCCTACAGCAAATGTGGTTTAGTGATTGAGAATACACTCTACCTTCGACAATAGATTCCCCCATTTTCTTTTCTTTTTTGTGAGTACACTAAAGCTATAGAACCACCTTAAAAAGGTTGTCTCACTACAAGGATTGCTTTTTGGGTTAAATATCTTGCAAAAACAAGTCACTTTGCAATATGTGTCCATTAACAGTGTCCTACTTATTCCCAGATATCCCCTCTTGTATGGGCTGCATCAGGTCCTCAGGTCGCTATAGCTACAGACCTGTTCAATCTCTCCTTATAGGCTGCCAGCACTGGTTGCTATAGCTACAGACCTGTTTGATCTCTCCTTAAAGGCTGCCAGCACTGGTTGCTATAGCTACAGACCTGTTTAATCTCTCCTTATAGGCTGCCAGCACTGGTTGCTATAGCTACAGACATGGTCAATCTCTCCTGATAGGCTGTCAGCACTGGTTGCTATAGCTACAGACCTGGTCAATCTCTCCTGATAGGCTGCCAGCACTGGTCGCTATAGCTACAGACCTGTGAGATCTCTCCTGATAGGCTGCCAGCACTGGTTGCTATAGCTACAGACCTGGCTTCTACTATAGCCTAGTAGAAGCCAGTAAACACGCCCTTGAATTCAAAATGAAACCAGGAAAACAGGACTGAAGTAAAAGGAATCAATGTAGTGACACAACCCCTTTAAGCCAGGACAGAAAGTGGGAGCCTAAGCTAGCTGTGTAGAGCAGGCTCTGTGAAACAGCATGGCGAGAACACCCCTTTCACTTTATTATAGCCTTGTTGGTCCCTTCTACATTTTCTATATTGTTTAAAACAACAATGACAACATCGGACGGGTTCTTACATGAACACGAATAAAAGAGACACAGGTTATTCTTGTTACTATTTTGATAGTAAATTGCCCAGTATTTTCCTAAGTATCTAAAGCCTTCTGTATGTTTTCTTTTGGGAAAATTATCATCCATTGAAATACTTATTCTTAAGAAGGTCTTCCAGGAATAAAGCCCACACCTAGCTCTATGTTATTGTTTATACACAGGGCGGAAAGCTTCTTTATTATTCTCATTTATATCATCGTCTTGTTTCCTTGAGTTTCAGATCAACTTTATAATTTATAGAACTAGCTATGTGGTACCTGGTAGATTTCTGTGTTTAAGCTTACCAAGTCTGTGTTTTATATTTTACTATATATTTTTATATTTTTTTCAAAAAGTCCAGCAGCAATGCATTACAAAAAATTTCAACCAAAACCTAAAAATGGCTACATACTTGTAAATCAGAAGTGATAGCTCAAATTTACCATTTATATCCATTTTACGAACAGAAATTTTGCAAAAATAGTTACTTTCACAAAATCAAAAAATCTTTGTAGCTAAAAAGAGAATTTTTTTTTAAAAATATATATATATATATATATATATATATATATATATTATATATTATATATATATATATATATATATATAAATAAATACAATAAAACAGAAATTGCAGCACTCGTATCCAAAACAATGTAGGTGGGTGCCAGCAGAACAGTCCTGACAAAGACCTCCAACAGAAAAACAGAATAATCCACAGCACTCCAAAAATTGCGAAAAAGTTGATAAAATTTAATTCACCCATGCCCTTGCAACGTTTCAGCCCAACAATAGGGCCTTTCTCAAGTCTATTGTTATTGCAAGGACATGGGTGAATCAAATTTTATCACATGTTTTGCAATTTTTGGAGTGCTGTGGATTCTTCTGTTTTATTACAGAACAGAATTATTATATACATACACACACAATAAACAGTAGTTAGCAGAAAAAAAAAATTACTCTAACTCAACTCTACCCTGGGCAACATCTGAGAATGATGGGGTTAGTCCAATCCAACTTTGTACGACTAAGGGCCACATGTATGAACCTGTTTAGGCCTAAAACTCACTTTCTTGCCCATAGGTTACTATGGGCAAAACAGTGAATTTTAGACCTAAACAGTTTCATACATGTGGCCCTAAGTGATCAATGAACAAGAGCTGTGCTCATTCTAAAAGAAGGTAGACATGGTTATTAATCGCCAACAATCATTTAAGTTGATCAAGGGCAGCCTTTTACCTTCGACTAACACTACCTGTGGTCTCCAGCTCATTTTCCTGGGGCCCACATCAGCATTATGGTCGCCCTCAAAGGGTCACTGTGAACCATATGGTCAGGAAATGCTCAAGATGTCCTTTTAGGTCGTATGTAGCCATACCTTTCCATCCGTTTAGCACTAATCTTTCTACTTCAGAGGGTAGCTAACATGCCAGGGTAGGGCTGACAGAGCTGTGCCACTGGGAGTTGTGAGATGCTGAGCAGAGAGGTGTAAGGTGACTACTGAAGTGGTATATCCAAGATGGCATCCCTTTGCTGGCTGATGCCCCTTCCACTGCCGGGCACTGGCTGCATATTCTAGGGGACGTGAAGAGCCGGACATTTTGCATTCGCTGTGTCTGAGCTCTATAGGCTAGTGTTAGGTGTCTAGCTTGTTAGGCTTCCATACATGGCAGGCCTATAGACCATTATTAGGTGTCTGACTTGGTAGACTTCCATACATGATTAACTTATTGGCCATTGTTAGGTCTCTGGCAAATCTATAGGACATTGTTAGGTCTCTGGCAAATCTATAGGACATTGTTAGGTCTCTGGCTTGGTAGGCTATCATACATGACATAATTAGATCTATTTCTTTGTAGGCTTCCGTACATAGCAAATCTATAGGACATTGTTAGGTCTCTGGCTTGGTAGGCTATCATACATGACATAATTAGATCTATTTCTTGGTAGGCTTCCGTACATAGCAAATCTATAGGACATTGTTAGGTCTCTTGTTTGGTAGGCTATCATACATGACATAATTAGATCTCTTGCTTGGTAGGCTTCCATACATTGCAGATCTATCAAGCATTGTTAGGTCTCCGGCTTGGTAGGCTATCATACGTGAAAGACCTATGAGACCTATAGGCCACATAAAATGATGTGGTGGGCTGGTTTAGACCTTGAGTTTGACAAAGCCAGCATACAACACAAAAACACCGGACACTCATAGCCTTCACTAGGTGATACTGAATGCTATGTTCTCCAGTGCATTCCCCTGTGAACACGGGGTTTCCATCAACCTGACCTCACATTTTCCATAGAAACTAGAAGTATGAGAAAACCTTATCTAACATATATTAACTTTTTCACTGCTCTCCTTCTCATGGATTTATCCAATTATTAAGCAGTTCCTTATGGGTAGGTCGACAAACTGGATTTTATAAGTCATTTATCTTTCCCTCCTTGCATGTCAAGCCCATTATCTTTAAAATGCTTATCAGCTTAGAGAGAGAATAATTTAGATGGAGGTATGTTAATGTCTTTTGTACAACACTGATCATGGATGAGGCATTTTGTTTTTCTGTCCTGCCTTGACGTAATAACGCATCCCATTCATGAGATGAGAAATGGGACATTCATAATAGTCATTGTGTAGCTGAAACACATTAAGTCTGGTATCTATTTGGGTAATATCTTTGATGGCTGACTTGTCTATCTTACTAATTCTGTCTAAATGTAAAAATCCAGTGAATGCAAATTGTGTATTTTTTAGAGTAGAGTATGCAAACTTTCTCTATTGCTACCTATAAGCAGCTACCCTGTAAGATAATGTACAACCCATTATAGAGCTTAAAAGGGTGTTCTCATCTGGATCTTTCATAAAGTTTGCTTTTCACAGTCAGCTTCAGGCTCCCACTTCCTGTTCAGGCTGTGGGCGGTTCTACAGCTTCAGGCTCCCACTTCCTGTTCAGGTTGTGGACAGTTCTACAGCCTCAGGCTGCCAATTCCTTTCCAGGCTGTGGGTGGTTCTACAGCTTCAGGTACCCACTTCCTGTGGGCAGCCCTAAGGATCAACTCCACTAATGGGTCCCAGGCATCCCAGTATGATCTGAACTATACAGATAGCTCTTCTCCAGAGGACAAATCTATTTTGCATACTTCACCCAATCTACACAAGAATAATCAGAACCTTCTAAGGTTGCTAGACTGCAAGGTCCTCACACTTGCTGACAAATTTCTGTTGCATTATCTTAAAAACATTTTAGGATTTCCGAAACATTTATAGAACTGAAGGCATGGCACAGCGTAGAGCTTCTTGCATCCAATGAGAATCATAGGACACCCAAGTCTGATACAACCTTTATAGTTCTGGGAAAGAGAGACTTTTGGCCGCCCTTGGGCAGTAGGAAGGAGGATGGTCTTTGTAGTGTGATATAGGATCAGTTGGGGTAATGAATGCATTCGGGGGATTACAGTCTTTGTAGTGTGATATAGGATGAGTTGGGGTAATGAATGCATTCGGGGGATTAGTGTCACATTTTTTATATCAGGCAATTCCCCTTAATTTATTTTCTATATGAAACTCCCAGATCTCTCAAGTCTCATTCACATTATGAAGAATTGGGCAATAGTCATAGGTGAATTGATCCCATGAGAAGAAGAAACTAGGAACGTTTTCTATTTGGAAGGTATTTTTTGTGCCCTGTCCATTTTAAAGGGATGTTTCCAACTTGCAGTTTGATAGCTTATCACTAGGATTGCCATCAAAGTCTAATAGGTGCGGTTCCCACCTTTGGAACCTGCATCTATCTCAGGAAAGGGTCCCCGAAAATGGTCAGCTCAGAATAGAGAATTGGTCGGCTGAACTTAGAACTCTCGTAGAACAGAATGGAGAGTGGTCTGCAAGCCTGACTGGGTCATCATTCTGATCTGACACTTTCGGGGGCCCAGAGGTGGGACCTGCCCATATCCGGCTTTAATGGCATATCAACATACCATCAAAGTCTATTAAAGGAACAGAACTTTAAGTGAAATCCTGTTAAGTCAGTGGAATGGTTAAATATATTTAGAGAATTATTCCTATAAAGTTATTCCCAGGTTATTTCCACTTGACATCACTTGGCCAGAAAACCCACTAAGCCCCGTTTAGGGCTAGGGTCACAGTGTAACAGGATTAGGGCTATGTTCAGGGTTAAAGGGGTTTTCCTACCACAAACATTGATGGCATATCAAGAACGGGTTCCGAAACCTCTTCATTTTGAATAGAGAGGGAGTAGGAACTCTCCCATTAAAATAAATAAGTTAATTTTCAGGGCCTGTTCTCAAGGTAGCTGAGGGTCCCAGAGATGGGACTAGCACTTAACAAACCTTTATGACATATTCTAGTGATATGCCATCAAAGTACATGGTGAGAAAACCCCTTTAAGTGCAAATGATAGCTACACTACATTGCTTAAAAAATGATAGGGCAAGTAAATCTAACTTCCAACCACACATATAAAGCTGTTGTGGAAGCTATGACCACATGAAGTGTGTATTAGATCATGTTTTCATATGTTATAGCATACTGCTGAGCTATAGTTGGTACTGGTGAAGCATGTGGCTAGATATTGGTTATATTTTGGTCTTGGGGTGGCGGGTACCTTTGGCGGCGGGGTGGTGGGTACCTTTGGCGACAGATAAGCAGAAAATTCGTTGATTGTATTTAAGGTTTCACAAATTTATTCTAGCTTGTCAACAAACCACACAAAGTAGCAGCGGTGGCACTTGTGGAAGCAGTGGATCCTGTGGAAAGTGTGGAAGTAGCGGAACTTGCACATGTGGCGCAAGTAGTGGAACCTGTGGAAGTACTACACAGCAAACCCAAGCCTGCACTCAGCAAACCCCAGCCTGCACTCATCAAACCTCTTCATCCGGTATGTGTATTCCTAATTCATACTCCATACACTGTACGGTACCACTGGTATGAAAAACAATGTCATTTTCTTCAAGGCAGCACTGTACAAAGCGTCGGACTTCGTCCAATAGCCATTGCTGACTTCACTTGAGCAACCATCAAAGTTCAGTTATGAGCAAATCATCCAATTTGGTTTATAACTAAGTTTAGATGATCGTTGATTTGGTTATATCTGAAACAATTGAACAGGAACGTGCTAAGAACAGTGATACGTAGAAGCTGCAGAATTGAAATGGTTAAATTTTTTAATAAAAACTTATTGTTAAATTTCATTGAGGTTAAACAGCAAAAAAAAACAACAAACAAATATGTCCTCCAGGGTGTCCAAAGCCATTAAGGGTGGCCTGTTTGATGGGTGGAATCTGATGATTCATATAATATCATACTAGTGATGAGCAAACAGTAAAATGTTCGATTCAAACCTCGAACTATGTTCGGTTCGAGGTTCGACTCGAACCCCATTGAAGTTAATGGGAGAAGATGTTCGGGTTAATTTTTATACCTACACAGGTGAGGAGAAGCTGGAATTACCATCCATAACAGTGCACCAACACTAGCTGCATTATATGCCGGGCACGACACATTGAAATGCACCAAAAATGATACGCTGTGCGCCTCCATAACATAATGCGCCTATCGAGGCGCATTACATAAACTAGTAATGATATGCTGTGATATGATACCTGAACATTTAGGCACAGTTCACACGGCTTATTGCCGATGTAATTGCGGGAACGGATTTTGCCCCGCAATTACGCCGGCTGCCGTGCACAGCCGGGGGCGGGGCGGGGGGCCGGCAGCTCGCCACAGTCCCATAGACACTCATTATTCACGGTGCGTACACGCCGTAAATAATGTGCATGTCACTTTCTCCCCCCGCGGCGTATTCGCCGAGCGGGGAGAAGAGACGGAATCCATAGTTCCCAGTAATGCCTGGGAATGATTTCAGCCGTATTGCAGCGCAAATACGGCGCGCAGTACGGCTGAAATCAGTCCCAGAATAAGCCGTGTGAACGAGCCCTTACTCGAACGAACAGTAAAATGTCCGGTTCGGCTCGAGTTCTAAAAAAATCGTGAAGTTTGACTCGAACTTAACTTTTATCGAACGGTTCGATCAACATTATCTCATACTTGCCATTCTTTTTAAGCCGCGAATCCATGAGAATGTCCCCAACCCAACTGTAACAGCCTTTTAGCACCCTAGGAACTCCTATTTTTAAGGCAGGGCTTGCAAACCCTACTTCTTTTGTGTCCCAGTTTCAGAGAAAACGGAAAAAAACGGGAAAGTTGGCAATTTTGCTAAATTTGGGTCCAAATGTTTCTGAGATGAAAATGCAGTACTCCAATAAATGCCCGAAAAAGATGGGTCAGACTATATATTGGGATTTTGAGCACCAACAGAAAGGCTTACAAAACCCATCACGTTATAGAATTACCAGCAAGGAGCCACACAGGGTTCACATCAGCCGCAGAGATTTCAGTTGGAAACTAAGTCAGAAATTCTGTCTGGAATAAAGCAAAGATCAAAACCGCAGTGGAAACCGAACAGACCCTTTGGGGTTCATGGTGTCTTTTAGGTGCCATTAGTGTCAGTTGTAAAATGGTTCCAGTTCCAGATCTAAAATGGGGATTCCAGACAGAACCTCTGATACAGGTCTAAGGCTGTGATCACACGGCTTATTGCGGCTGGTATAGTACGAGCCGCAATACGCCGTTTATTTTGTAATCACTTGCTGATCAGCATATATTTCCAAAGCACGGGGGGTGGGGGGGAAGGGGGAGGCCCCGGCCGGCCCCATTGACAGAGGCGCCATTAACAATTGACATGTCAACTCTCCCCTCGTGTGTACAATACGATCGTACTGTATGCACGGGGAGATGACGCGTAATCCATAGCTCTCTCTGACAGCTATCAAGTACCGTAACTGCGGCGCGCATTTCGCGTATAAAGCGCAATACACGACGAAATACGCAGCAAAAAAATAAGCAGTGTGAACTTATCCTGAGAAAGAAAAACATGTTGCAAAACATTGCTTCTTATTTTACCGCTATTCTGAACCACCCAGCACAGATGGAAAAATTCTACTATAGTAATTAAATTACTTCAACCCAAAACCATTGAAATACTGATTTTGTTTGTCTTTAAATTTTAGATGCTTGCTACCAAAAGAAGTGAGGCGGCCCAGCCAAGTAATGGGACAGTCGGATTTCAGCTTTTAACTTAATGAGTCTACAAAGCTTTCTATATTAACCCTTATAATCAAGCAAGCAAATAAAACTGAAGATTCATTCATCAAATATAGTTTTTTGATTTATTTTATACTCTTTGATAAGATGTTGCGGCAGATATAATGAAGTGAATGCAGATAACTGAATGTATGTATAGTTTGGCGGAGCTGGGACCCAATGTGGTCATTGATGCTACAGTAATTCAAAGCATAAGGCCATGAGGGTATGGTGTGGATTAGCCAAGTCCTTAAAAGAGCATCTGCTCCTCTTCACTTCTGAGTTTTTGTACCGACACAAAAAAAGCTCATACTCCATTCACGCAATATGGAGCCTCTCCAATGTCGGGACAAGGACCTGGAAGTGAAGAGGAGTGGATCCTGGGGAGCTTCAGAGCAGTAGCAGTGGTAGAACAGAGGGTAATTAGAACTTTTTATGACATTTTTTTCCACCCTGGCCCCATTTAATTTTAGTTAACCCTCTTCTTCAGCAACATATTGAGTTGAGCTACTTAGTGCTTTAAGACTTTGTTGTAAACTGGGGGATTTCGATTCACAACAATGAATGTCATTTCATTAACCCTCATCAATTGATTCCTAGGTAGGGCTAAAGTAGTTCTATATGGATGAAAGACCTTGGAGGATAGAGGAAACCGTGTTAATTGGGTATGACTCCATCTGGCCTTCACTAGAAGTCAAAGCCAGGCACTTAGACCAAGACAGTTTTCATACATGTGGCCCTAAGACTTTCTTTGTTGCCCATAGCAACCAATCAGAGCCCCCTTTTCATTTCATATAGTGCTCTGGTAAAATGAGAGGGGCGCTCTGATTGGATGCTATGGGCAACAAAGAAAGTCTTAGACCAAGACAGTTTTCATACATGTCCCCCTTAATGCTTACTCTCAGTTGACTGACAGCAAGGATTTGCTCTTATTATAGAGGAGCTAGTCTTTGTTCTTCAAGAATTTTCTGATGCCACATTGAAGTCGGGAAGGAATTTTTTCCCTAAAATGAGGACAATTGGATTCTACCTCATGGGGGTTTTTGCCTTCCTCTGGATCAACACTTTAGCACTTTAGCAAAATAGGCTGAACTGGATGGACATATATCTTTTTTCGGCCTGACAAACTATTTAACAATGCCACCTTCATGATTTTGGGACCAATAGTAACTGACTTTGCACAGAAAGTAATTTCATGGGACTGGAGGCAAAGGCGGCCAGTAATTCAAACCTTGAGGACCATTTTAAAACCCCTAACACCAACTTACTGCAAGAATAAAGTCCATTTTTGGATGATTTTTGACAAAAATCTATTTTGACCGACCTGAACCAAAGTCCTCAGGTTTAGATGAAATTTGACTTTGACCTAAACACAACAATATTTACAACCAAATCAAGCTGACTCAAGCTAAACCCAAGATCAAGACAGGTTTTTCTTTGACTTTTGGGTCATTGGCACAATCTTGTTTGCCAAGGGTGCTTTCACACGGTGCATTTTTGGTGCATTTTTGACACATTTTTTATGCATATTTTGACGCATTTTTTCATGCGCTTTTCGAGCTGTACATTGCTGCACAAAAAACACGTCAAAAATGCATTTCCTCAGGTGCAGAGTCAAACAGATTCTTGTCAGAGGGGAAAGGACCAACAAAGTCTTGGACACTTCACTCTAAGGCCACCATAGCAGCCACATAGTCTGTGTGTTAGGTACTGTACTCTTCTGTATTAAATCACAGTCACAATAAAACTAGAACACATGTCCATTTTTGGTAGGGAGTTCTCTTAGGCTTTCTTATCAATGAAAAGAGTGGACATACTAGATGGTTTGGTAGTGAGTCACACAGTAGGATCTGTAAAATGTCTAAATATAATAGCCCATATCTAAAATATTTTTATTAATGAATTTTAAGTACGTTCTCATATAGACATTATCTTAGTAAATGACTCGCATGTATGTAAGTAAAAGGAAATAATTTGCATTACAGACTGTAAAACAGTACGCCTTGCCTTTAAGGTATGCAAATTACAGACAGCAATTAATAATTAGACTGTCAATTAAGATTCCGATTGGCTCACCTTGGTATCCGAGATGTTGCTCAACAGAGGTAGTAGACTTGTATATATAGCAGCTTGGTAGTACGTTGCAGTATCCATCCATCCATCCATCGTGACCTTGCTTCATCACTCCAACATCTAGAGCATCCACCAAGACAACCATGTCTGCCAAGGGACAGTGCAAAGAGCGTAAGTGCCTTTTATACACAATTTGATATATTTATGGTGTTATCTATGCTTAATGATGGAAACACAGATCAGAGCTATATATTCAATTTAATTGATTTGTGTACGTAACTTAGTTGATTTAGCTGGAGTCCTACTGAAAACCTCAAAAATGAGTTGTGGCCAGTGATAACTTTTACTTACATAACATAGGCTTAGCTTTGCCTAAGAGCAGATGTTGTGGATGGGAACAAAGGTTATATATGTGTGATCCTTTGTGTCTCCATTTTAATGTATTAGTTAGTATAGCACCTCATATGCCTTTATATTACGGCACGTAAAAGCTGCATGTATATCTCGTCTCTAATGTGTTAACAAAATGGCCGCACATAAATCTGCTTGTAGAGATACCCACTATATAATCCAAGATGGCGCCTCCTCTGAGGTTAGGCCCCGTGTGCAGAAATTCCTGAGTTATAGGGAGTATGCCTCAGCCAATGATGTAACCAATAACAGCTAAAAGCTAGGTCCATGTGATGCTTTCTTATCTCAAAGGTATAAAAACCTGCCATTCTGTGAATAAAGCCAGAAAGTGTTTACAGACCAACGTGGGCGTTTGGTGAGATCTCTTTCTCGGTGCACCTTTACCATCTTAGGTTAATTTGGAGACCCCACAAGGATGTAGAGCCCCTTTGAGGTTCCATCTATTTCACAGACACAGACCTCTGTGGCCCCTTTCAAGGAAATTGATCTATTGGTTTTCAACTGGTTCTCCAAAAAAACAGTTAGAGCCTCAAGGTTCGCCAATAGCCTCTGCTCTGCCGAGTCAACTGTGATTTTTAACCATAGAGGAGAATCTTTATACTAGCCTCCGATGTGTAATCTAATAGACAGTAGAAAGCTTCAATATTTTATAGTTTAAGTAGATATGGGCCCGTTTTGACTAGATGGCTCCTTTACTTTTACACCAGTTCGTGTAGGTTTACCCCAAGTCCTACTGAAAACCACAAATCCAACATCATTCAAAAAAGAGCTGTGGCCAATGGTAATTTTGTATACACATACAGACTTAGGGCCACATGTAGGAACCTGTTTAGGTCTAAAACTCACTTTTTTGCCCATAGGTTACTATGGGCAAAAGAGTGAGTTTTAGACCTAAACAGGTTCATACAGGTGGCCCCTAATGTATGCTTAGCCTTGCCCAAGAGCAAACACAGACCACTATAGTGCCCTTTCTCAGATATGTCTATTAGTTTCTAAGTGGTTCTCCAAAATCATCTTACCGTATTTTTCGGACTTTAAGACGCACTTTTTTCCCCAAAATTTGAGAGGAAAATGGTGGTACATTTTAAATTCCAAAAAATACAGTAAGTGCGTCTTATGGTCTGGTGCGTCTTTAAGTCCGAAAAATATGGTAAATGGTCTGCCAAGTCAACAGTGCCTTTGAGACATAGATGAGTATACTTATGGTAGTTTGTTATGTGAAATTTAATAGACAGTAGATTCTCTATTTTTAATGGTCCCATGTTACCAGCAGACCCTCAGAGGAGATAGACCAAGTACCCGTAGAAGGCTACACCAGCTCTGGGTTATATTTGTCACTAGTCACCCCATATTCCGTCACCTCAACCAACGTACAATATGATAAAGCACAAGTCATCAAACGCACATTAGCTCAGTAATCATTAGCAGTACTTGTAGGCAACCTTGCGCCAATAAGCTTACATTCCAGTTATTACTTTGACCTATGAAAAATTACCAAATGTTTGCAATTCTTTATATTTTCATGTAACTATGTTATGGTTGTCAGCTCATAGGTGATCTTTCACCAGATTGCACTGGCTCTCGCTCCATAAACAAAGCTAATCCAGCAACCTCTAAACATCTGATGCATCTTAAAAATTATCCAACTAAACCATGTTGGATGATAAAAAGAAGTTTTATTGATGCTTCAGATTATCATAAATTAATAGTTTTGTAGTACTTGAAGATTTATGTTTTCTTGACTTTCTCTCACATGATCCTACCTTGCTAATTTCAGAATGTGCTCCAGCCCCCGTTTGCCAGGACCAAGCACCTAAATGTTGCCCAGATCCATGTGCTCCACCACCTTGCCAAGGTATGAAATCTATTGCAGGTTATTCAGATATAATTCTCATTCCTTAACATTGCCGCTGATTTATATACTTCAATATTGAATAATGATAACAAATATTGTTCGTCCACTGTCTGTTCCCGCTTGTGATATGGTTGTTGGTGGCTTTCCTCTGACTTCCCTATTGCACTCAGGTTCACGCTGGCCCACAGGGGAGCAGAGGAGACCTCTGCTGGGTTCCTGACTATTGCAAATTCTTTGGGAGAGGCAGAAAAGCAGAGAAAAAGAGGCAAAAAGCAAGGGGCAGAGTATTAGAGGCATGTACAGTCATGTACATTAGCTGTAGGGTGGGACCACAGAATCAACTCCACCGGTGGGCTCTACAGTTAACTCCACTGATGAGGCCTCCAGAATCAGCTCCACTGATAGGCCCCTAGATTCAACTGATGAGGCCTCCAGAATCAGCTCAAATGGTAGGCCCCTAGATTCATCTGGTAGGCCCCTAGATTTAACTCCACTGGTGTGCTCCCAGAATCAACTCCATTGATAAGCCCCGAGAATCAACTCAACCAGTGGGCCTTTAGGCACCCCAGTCCAACACTGGTTGTACTGCATTCATACTTGCCAACCCTTCCATTTCTTGGTTAGACTTATGGAAACAGTGACATATAGGGATAAGGTTTATGCAAACCCAACCCCCAAAATAATCATTTTGGAGTGGACTGAGGTATTCTTGATGTCATGGCTAAAATCTCCCGGAGTCAGGAGAAAAAAGGTTGACAAGCAAGACTGTATAGTTACATAGTTTGTCAGGCCGAAAAAAGACATACGTCCATCCAGTTCAGCCTATTTTGGTAAAGTGTTGCTGAAGTGTTAATCCAGAGGAAGGCAAAAATCCCCATAAGGTAGAAGCCAATTGTCCTCATGTGAGGTAGTATTCTATAAGTTTTACGGGAAAAGAGCTAGGACTCTGCAGTGCCACCTAATGGATATAACATTCCTCAAGTCACATTCGACTCCCTGAGCCTTGCAATGTGAATAGGATTAGAGTCAACCAAGTATTCATCTGCAGACAGCTGTTTCGGGGTTTGGCCCCTTAGTAGCGCCGAGAAGATACTGGTTGGCTAGGTTACACAAACAGGACAACCCCATTAATTTATATTGATAATGATGCTTCTAATCTTGGACTTAGTATGATGGCTTTGCTAGATTGCTAGACTGTTCCTATATCCTGTTCAGTCACTACTTCACTGGACTATCCTGCTCCTGACTTGACAGCAGTCGTCAAAACGGTGTGTTTTACTCTGTTTTCTTTACCATCCTTTTTTATTAGATCCATGTGTTGTACAAGATCCCTGCTGTAAGCAGGGCAAGGGCCAGGGCCAGGGCCAGGGCTTTGCTGGTCAAGGAGGAATCGGTGGATTTGGATTTGGTAGCGGCAAGAAGTGAAGAAACCTCTCTGAACCATCAGAACATCATAAGTTAATGAGATGAACAACGCCATGCCGTCTGTTACGCTTGCTGTATCACTGTGAAACGCTTAACTTATCTTAAAAATATTAAGTTTCACTTATTAAATGCATTCTCCTGATTAACTTATTCAAGTCTGTGTGTGAGTTGGTATCATATTTTTCACCACTTTATAGTAAGAGTATTTTCCCCCTTTAGTAGCCAGAGACGGTCGAGTGTTTTGGTACACACATTTGATGGCATTATTTATGGTCCCAAGACACAACATTGACACCTAATGTCCTTTGTACTTGGTGTTTGCTTCTTTTTCTTTAATAATTCCAAGATGCTGTTGCTCTAATAAAAAAACAAAATCCACGGTCACCTTGTCTTCACCACGATTCAGCAGCAGGGTCTCTCCGATCTTCTAGACATGCAACTGCTGTGGTTCGCTGGTGTCAGCCGCCGTGGTCGTGTGCCACTGTCTGATGCCATTACTCAAGAGGTGACGTTAGGCAATGAGACATGACTGCAGCCACTATCTCGAAAAGACCACAGCAAACGGATGTCAACAGAAGACCATAGAGACACCGCTGCCAGCATCAGGGCTGAAATGGTAGCGAGTGTTGAAGGAAACATAGGACGACATGTGTGAATGGGGCTGCACCAGTTTTCTGGCATCAAAAATCTGTCGTAGCCCTATTCTATAGATGTATGAACAGTCACACTCCAAATGTTGGCGCAAGAAGCGTCTTCGTTACACTTTTTAATGCGCCAAAGATTTGTGCCATTCTAGGAACATTGCACCTTATTCGTAGAATTAAACACATTTATGATTCTCTGATGCCAAGCTTTGGTGCATAACAGAACAGTCAAACCAGGGTAAAGGTGGTGCCTGAGCCAGACTTGTGGCATTGGCTCTACACTGCCCTGTATGTATAACCTGCAGAAGAACAGACCAGGGTAAAGGTGGTGCCTGAGCCAGACTTGTGGTATTGGCTCTACAATGCAACTGAATGCTTGACCTGAAGAAGAACAGACAAGGGTCAAGGTGGTGCCTGAGCCAGACTTGTGGTATTGTTTCTACACTGCACTTTATGTATGACCTGCAGAAGAACAGACCGGGTAAAGGTGGTGGCCTGAGCCAGACTTTGGTATTTGGCTCTACACTGCCCTTTATGTATGACCTGCAGAAGAACAGCCAAACCAGGGTAAAGGTGGTGCATGAGCCAGACTTGTGGTATTGGCTCTACAATGCACCTGTAGGTATGACCTGCAGAAGAACAGCCAGACCAGGGTAAAGGTGGTGCCTGAGCCAGACTTGTAGTATTGGCTCTACACTGCCCTGTATGTATGACTTGCAGAAGAACAGCTGACCAGGGTAAAGGTGGTGCCTGAGCCAGACTTGTGGTATTGGCTCTACACTGCCCTGTATGTATGACCTGCAGAAGAACAGCCAGACCAGGGTAAAGGTGGTGCCTGAGCCAGACTTGTGGTATTGGCTCTACACTGCCCTGTATGTATGATCTGCAGGAGAACAGACCAGGGTAAAGGTGGTGCCTGAGCCAGACTTGTTGCATTGGCTCTACACTGCCCTGTATGTATGACCTGCAGAAGAACAGACCAGGGTAAAGGTGGTGCCTGAGCCAGACTTGTGGTATTGGCTCTACACTGCCCTGTATGTATGACCTGCAGAAGAACAGACCAGGGTAAAGGTGGTACCTGAGCCAGACTTGTGGTATTGGCTCTACACTGCCCTGTATGTATGACCTGCAGAAAAACAGCTTCAGACATCCTGGCACATTCTATACTGCCTTAACGCGATATAAAACCAGTCTGTCAGCACCAATGTTCATATATGTCGCCCTTAGTGTTTAGCACAGTGAGACAAAGTGGCACAGCAGTTAGCCCAGGGTTGCACAATTGTATAGCTGGTTGGTTTAATAATTTAGGCAAAAAAATGGGAGAACACCTTTAAAATATCACAACACTGCCTAAGATACATCAACGATATCAAATGCCGGTAGAACACTAAAAATATAGAGAACATCCTACTAGGTTATATCGATCAAAAACAGTCTTGATTTACACTTGAAGGAAAAGTCCAACATTGTTCTGTATACCAATGTAGAAGTGTTGTTCAAAATATCATGGTTATCCAATATGTAAGAGTTGTCCAATGTGGTAGGGTGGTCTATTGTAGAAGAGATGTCAAATGTAGAAGAGCTGTCCAATGTTGAAGGGTTCTCCAATGTTGAAGGGTTCTCCAATGTTGAAGGGTTCTCCAATGTTGAAGGGTTCTCCAATGTTGAATGGTCCTCCAATGTTGAAGGGTTCTCCAATGTAGAAGGGAAGTCCACTTTCAGCCATCCACATGGTGAATTGGTCTTCCCTTGAAACCTCCAGATGCACATTAATGTGAAAAATGTTCATTGTGTTAATATTGCTAACATTTCTGCTTTTCTGTATTCATGTGCAGACGCCACATGACTATTTACTCCTGTGAAAGTACCCAGTAGTACATCGACACCCGAGTCTGGCTGTATCCGAAGATACTAGCTCATTTATGGCTGAATAGCTCAGATATGCACTTGCACATCAGAGCTACCACACATTAAAAGTTCAGGGGAAGTGAAACCTAAGAAAGTCAAATTGCGACTGCTAAGACTTGCTTCAAGCTCATTCTTATCCAATTTTGAATTTTTGTTGAAATTCAAAATTGGATAAGAATTTGAGTTGCTCTGCAGGATTTCTATACGAAAAAAAAAACTGTGCCAAGGTGAAACTCTAGTCAGGAATTTGTTTCTTTCTGACTATGGTGGCTTTCAGGGTCAAAGTAGACAAAACATACCCTTTGACCCTTATACGGAGAGGATTATATTCACTTTTTTCTCTCGATGTCAGGCAGGGACAGCTAAAGCAGTGTGGAAGGCACCTGGCCAATCATCCGCATTTGGCTTTCTGATCCACTGATAGTACTATGGGAGGAGAAGAATAAGTATATTATCTGCAGACACACCTGAATTTTCAGGTTTTGGGTGGAGTAAACATTTATGGAAACAACTGATCCCTGAATATTCACATGACACTTGCAACCACTTATCTGGGGTGTTCCAACAACTATCAAGTGAACTATAAGTTGGTTTTTCACAGCTATATTTTATAACGTGTCACATTATGGACGGATAATTCACTATTATAAGAGGAACACATATCGGAAAATGATGGAGTACATTTCCTCTATTACAGGGATTCATGAATTTTCTTTTAGCGTTCTTACAATACGGGTTTTCGCCAACTAGCCTGGAGTTTTACAAGCCAAGCATTGCTTCCTGGGAAAAATATATGCAAATTAACTCACTTTTCTGCCAACTAGTGCCCAGCTCTATACTGACGAGTTAAAAGAACCTGAAAACAACTCTGTACAGTTGGGTCGATTTTCTGGCTCGGATTAACTCCCCAGTCATTCTTTAAGGCCATTTAATGGATCAGACAGAGAAGCTACACCAACCAGGTGTCACAAAAGATACAGCTTTCTTCCAACTAATTTGCATATTTTATTATTCTCCACCCCTCAGGCCCTAGACTATTTCTAATAGTGTAGAAATGTAATGGCCCTTTAGTTTGCAGTAATATAAAAGTTGAATTGTCCTGATTCTTGTGCTAAAGAGTATCACCACCACACAAATGCACAAAACTTTATAATAGATGAAATTATAATAGTCTCAATAACATTTAGCAAATCAAATGATGTCCCTCAGTGTTACAGGGAAATAGGTTTTAATTTGCCAGAGAGAGCTCACAATCTGGTGAAATTCCTTCCCTGGGAGATACCAAATGTGTAGGGGGAGCTGAGGACATAGATGCTTGTATAGATGTTGTATAGATGTTAACCTGAGCTCCTACTACCTACCGGTACACTGCAGGCTCAGCATACTGAGGACATATGTCTGAACGTTTTCGGCCAGTTGGCCTTCATCAGAAACATCTGGTGGTGGCCAAAAGGAAAAGAAACAAGAGCTGTGTGAGCTGGATGTTGGTCCAGGAGCTGTCTCAGACCCAGAACAAGGGTACTTTGGACTGTGAACATTCATCCTATTGCTACTACGCAAAGCCATCAAGATCTTACCATCTTGGTGTCATGGTTTGTATGGTTATGTACTTCTTTACTGTTTTATACTGTTAAACTCAGCTTGAATTGTTTATTATAATATGTTATGTTTGTTTCCACTGTGTGGATGTGAACAAAGGTTATATATGTGTGATTCTTTGTGTCTTCATTTTAATGTATTAGTTAGTATAACGCCACATATGCTTTTATATTATGGCACGTAAAAGCTGCCTGTATAACTCTACACTCCCTAATGTGTTAACAAAATGGCCGCCACATAATATGCTTATAGAGATAACCACCGAATAATCAATAGGCCGCACCTCCTTCGAGGACTACACCCCAGGTTCGGACATTCCTGAGCTAAAGGGAGTATACCAAGGATGTAACCAATAGAGACTAACAGCTAGGTCCATGTGATGCTTTCTTATATTACTGACCTTCAAAAGTATAAAAACCTGCCATTTTGAGAATAAAGGCAGAAAGTGTATTCACAGCAACAAGGCATGTTGTGATTTTCTTTCTCGGTGCTGCACCTTTACTTGTCCTAGGATAATTTGGAGACCCCATTAGGGTGTAGAGCCACTTTTAGGTTCCATCCATATTACCATTATCTGCACCGTGAGAAGGGTTATAGCCAGTTAATACGGAGAGACTCTGAGACTTGCTACCTATGGAATGAGAAGTTGGTAATTTTCCACTTTATTAGAAGATGCACAGTTGAGTTTTGGAGGGAAAATATCAGACAGTG
Source organism: Phyllomedusa bahiana (assembly GCA_025379985.1). NCBI lineage: Eukaryota > Metazoa > Chordata > Amphibia > Anura > Hylidae > Phyllomedusa > Phyllomedusa bahiana. The sequence continues at coordinate 31,572 of JAODAL010017605.1, forward strand.
AGCTTTACACCATCTGGAAAAGATGCCGAGTTATTCCCATAGGCTAGAATGGAAGCTCTATGCAAATGTATGAGATAATGAAATTGTAACAATGATGTTGTAAGGGTTGTGCTTCTCCACTCCATCCCTCCCATTAGAAGATTCTAGATTATATAGAAACTGTATAAAAGAATAGCAGTCAGAGCCCTCAGTGGTTCTGCAGACAGAGACCAGTGGTTAGCAGGGGGAACTCTACTAGACTGCCTTTGTGACCAGAAGAGAATTCTGAAGACACTAGGCAAGATATCCTACATCAAAAGAAGAAACTGTGCCAGACTACCTGTGTGGCAAGAAGGTACCAAACCACAGACACTGGGACACCAGTGGTTTTGTCAGCATACCAGCCTTCTGTAAGAGCAGGACAGCTAGCCAAGGCCTTTCCTCAGCATAGAGGAGGAGACTGTATTGTGTTGCACTTGAGTTGCTCCATTAAAGAAGTGCACTTGTTTACTGAAGAACCCTGAGTCTCTGGACTGATTTTCCATTGGGGTGCATCATTCCTTAACAATCCTTCCAGAGAGCAGTAACACGTGGTGACACCTCGTCTGTGTCTGGAGAATTCAGCATAGAGTTCGAACCACCCCACACGCGGACCTCCCCTGCACACAGTTTAGAACCCCTAACTCCAATTTAGGTGTCAATTACAGTAAATATAAGGCAATGTTTAAAATGAGGGTCTGAGTGAAAAAATTCATGACACCCCAAACCTAAAGTTCGTTTGAATATATTCAAACAAAACAACTTTCCAGAAACCTTGAGGATTTTGTCAGGATTCTAATAGATAACTGAAAGACTTTCATTTGAGACCAATTCCTGGAAAATCTCCTTGAACACTTTGTAAAATTATATACCAATGAGTTTTAAAAAAATATGGCCACATTCTGTCAAAAATAACAGAATTTCAATACCTTATAAAATACCACTGATCAGAGTTAGTGTGGGACTGGGGTGCCTAGGGCCTACAGGTAGAGTTAATTCTGGGGCCCACCAATTGAGCTGTTTCTGGGCCCACCAGTGGAGTTTATTCTAGGACCTACCAATTGAGTTGTTTCTGGGCCATCAGAGAAGTTTATTCTAGGGCCCAGCAGTGTAGTTTATTCTAGGGCCCACCAACTGTGCTGTTTCTGTGCCCACCTGTGGAGTTTATTCTAGGGCCCACCAATTGAGCTGTTTCTGAGCCCACTAGTGGAGTTTATTCTAGGGCCCACCAATTGAGCTGTTTCTGGGCCCACCCATCAGTGGAGTTTATTCTAGGGTCCACCCATTGAGCCGTTTCTGGGCCCATCAGTGGAGTTTATTCTAGGGGCCACCAATTGAGCGGTTTCTGGGCCCATCAGTGGAGTTTATTCTAGGGGCCACCAGTTGTGCTGTTTCTGGGCCCATCAGTGGAGTTTATTCTAGGGCCCACCAATTGAGCTGTTTCTGGGCCCACCAGTGGAGTTTATTCTAGGGACCACCAATTGAGCTGTTTCTGGGCCCACCAGTGGAGTCTATTCTAGGGCCCACCAATTGAGCTGTTTCTGGGCCCACCAGTGGAGTTTATTCTAGGGCCCACCAACTGAGCTGTTTCTTGGCCCATCAGTGGAGTCTATTCTAGGGCCCACCAATTGAGCCGTTTCTGGGCCCATCAGTGGAGTTTATTCTAGGGGCCACCAATTGAGCCGTTTCTGGGCCCATCAGTGGAGTTTATTCGAGGGCCCACCAGCTGAGCCGTTTCTGGGCCCATCAGTGGAGTTTATTCTAGGGGCCACCAATTGAGCCGTTTCTGGGCCCATCAGTGGAGTTTATTCTAGGTGCCACCAATTGAGCCGTTTCTGGGCCCATCAGTGGAGTTTATTCTAGGGTCCACCAGTTGAGCCGTTTCTGGGCCCACCAATGGAGTTTATTCTAGGGCCCACCAATTGAGCTGTTTCTGGGTCCACCAGTGGAGTTTATTCTAGGGCCCACCAATTGAGCTGTTTCTGGGCCCACCAGTGGAGTTTATTCTAGGGCCCACCAATTGAGCTGTTTCTGGGCCCACCAGTGGAGTTTATTTTAGGGCCCACCAATTGAGCTGTTTCTGGGCCCACCAGTGGAGTTTATTCTAGGGCCCACCAACTGAGCTGTTTCTTGGCCCATCAGTGGAGTCTATTCTAGGGCTCACCAATTGAGCCGTTTCTGGGCCCATCAGTGGAGTTTATTCTAGGGCCCACCAATTGAGCCGTTTCTGGGCCCATCAGTGGAGTTTATTCTAGGGGCCACCAGTTGAGCCGTTTCTGGGCCCACCAGCGGAGCTTATTCTAGGGCCCACCAACTGAGCTGTTTCCGGGCCCACCAGTGTAGTTTATTCGAGGGCCCACCACTTGAGCCGTTTCGGGGCCCATCAGTGGAGTTTATTCTAGGGCCCACCAATTGAGCTGTTTCTGGCCCATCAGTGGAGTTTATTTTAGGGCCCACCAATTGAGCTGTTTCTGGGCCCACCAGTGGAGTTTATTCTAGGGGCCAACACTACAGCCGTTTCTGGGCCCATCAGTGGAGTTTATTCTAGGGGCCACCAGTTGAGCCGTTTCTGGGCCCACCAGTGGAGTTTATTCTAGGGCACACCAATTGAGCCGTTTCTGGGCCCAGCAGTGGAGTTTATTCTAGGGGCCACCAATTGAGCCGTTTCTGGGCCCATCAGTGGAGTTTATTCTAGGGGCCACCAGTTGAGCCGTTTCTGGGCCCACCAGTGGAGTTTATTCTAGGGCCCACCAATTGAGCTGTTTCTGGGCCCACCCGTGGAGTTTATTCTAGGGCCCACCAACTGAGCTGTTTCTGGGCCCACCAGTGGAGTTTATTCTAGGGGCCACCAATTGAGCCGTTTCTGGGCCCATCAGTGGAGTTTATTCTAGGGGCCACCAATTGAGCTGTTTCTGGGCCCACTGGTGGAGTTTATTTTAGGGGCCAACCCTATAGCTACTGTAAATGACTATACATGCCTCCTGTACTCTGCCTCTTGCTTTTGCCTCTTATGAGGAAACATATGCATGTAAAACAATTCCAGGTCTGCCATGCTCTAGACTGTCTGTATTGGGGGGTGGTTGCCCTCTCTCATTGGTTTTTGCACTCCACCCACCTGCACAGGTTTTAAAATCAATGCAGAGTACATTGTAGCTAGAGCCTTGTCCCTGAAATGTGTAGGTCTGAATAGACACCTAGAGAGGTAACGTTAGTGGAGGTTCCCACCTGTATTGAGGTCCCCTTGCAGATTGGGAGGTGAGCTTAAAGGGGTTGTCTCACTACATTGATTCCTCTTACCTCAGTCCAGTTTAATTGGCTTCATTTTGAACTCAGGGGCGTGTTTACTGCCTCCCACTAGGCTGCAGTAGAAGCAAGGTCTGTAGCTATAGCAACCAGTGCTGGCAGCCTATCATGAGGGATCAAACAGGTTTGTAGCTATAGCAACCAGTGCTGGCAGCCTATAAGGAGAGATAGAACAGGTCTGTAGCTATAGCAACCAGTTCTGACAGCCTATCAGGAGAGATTGAACAGGTCTGTAGCTATAGCAACCAGTGCTGGCAGTCTATCAGGAGAGACCCAACAGGTCTGTAGCTATAGCAACCAGTGCTGGCAGCCTATCAGGAGATATTAAACAGGTCTGTAGCTATAGTGACCTGAGGAGCTACATAGTTTGTCAGGCCGAAAAAAGACATACGTCCATCCAGTTCAGCCCATTTGCTAAAGTTTTGCTAAAGTGTTGAAGTGTTGATCCAGAGGAAGGCAAAAACCCCCATGAGGTAGAAGCCAACTGTCCTCATGTTAGGGTAAAAATCCTTCCTGACTCCAATCTGGCAATCGGAATAAATCCCTGGATCAACGACCCTTCTCCAGAATCCTGGTCACTATAACTTGTTCTATTACATCTAGAAATGTATCCAGACCCTTCTCCAGAATCCCGGTCACTATAACTTGTTCTATTATTACATCTAGAAATGTATCCAGACCCTTCTCCAGAATCCAGGTCACTATAACTAGTTCTATTATTACATCAAGAAATGTATCCAGACCCTTCTCCAGAATCCTGGTCACTATAACTTGTTCTATTATTACATCTAGAAATGTATCCAGACCCTTCTCCAGAATCCTGGTCAATATAACTTGTTATATTATTACATCTAGAAATGTATCCAGACCCTTCTCCAGAATTCCGGTCATTAGAACTTGTTATATTATTACATCTAGAAATGTATCCAGACCCTTCTCCAGAATCCCGATCACTATAACCTGTTCTATTATTACATCAAGAAATGTATCCAGACCCTTCTCCAGAATCCCGTTCACTATAACTTGTTATATTATTACATCTAGAAATTTATCCAGACCCTTCTCCAGAATCCCGGTCACTATAACTTGTTATATTATTACATCTAGAAATGTATCCAGACCCTTCTCCAGAATCCCGGTCACTATAACTTGTTATATTATTACATCTAGAAATGTATCCAGACCCTTCTCCAGAATCCCGGTCACTATAAGGCCATGTTCACACGGCTTATTTGTCCGCGGATTGGCGCCGTACTGCGTGCCGGATTTGCGCTGCAGTACGGCTCCAATCCGTCGCAGTCATTACGGTAATCCACAGTTCTCATAGTGAACTGTGGATTCCGTCGCTCCTCCCCGCTCGGCGAATCTGCCGCGGGGGGGGGAGAAAGTGACATGCACATTATTTACGGCGCGGACGCGCCGTAAATAATGGATTGTCTATGGGGCCAAGGGTCAGCTCCCTCGCCGCGCCCCCGTGTGAACACGGCCTTACTTGTTCTATTATTACATCTAGAAATGTCTCCAGACCCTTCTCCAGAATCCCGGTCACTATAACTTGTTCTATTATTACATCTAGAAATGTATCCAGACCCTTCTCCAGAATCCCGGTCACTATAACTTATTGTATTACATCATCTAGAAACGTATCCAGACCCTTCTCCAGAATCCTGGTCACTATAACTTGTTCTATTATTACATCTAGAAATATATCCAGACCCTTCTCCAGAATCCTGGTCACTATAACTTGTTCTATTATTACATCTAGAAATGTATCCAGACCCTTCTTCAGAATCCCGGTCACTATAACTTGTTATATTATTACATCTAGAAATGTATCCAGACCCTTCTCCAGAATCCCGGTCACTATAACTTGTTATATTATTACATCTAGAAATGTATCCAGACCCTTCTCCAGAATCCTGGTCACTATAACTTGTTCTATTACATCTAGAAATGTATCCAGACCCTTCTCCGGAATCCCGGTCACTATAACTTGTTATATCATTACATCTAGATATGTATCCAGACCCTTCTCCAGAATCCCGGTCACTATAACTTGTTCTATTATTACATCTAAGAAATGTCTCCAGACCCTCTCCTGAATCCCGGTCACTATAACTTGTTCTATTATTACATCTAGAAATATATCCAGACCCTTCTCCAGAATCCCGGTCACTATAACTTGTTCTATTATTACATCTAGAAACGTATCCAGACCCTTCTTCAGAATCCCGGTCACTATAACTTGTTCTATAATTAGAAATGTATCCAGACCCTTCTTCAGAATCCCGGTCACTATAACTTGTTCTATTATTACATCTAGAAATGTCTCCAGACCCTTCTCCAGAATCCCGGTCACTATAACTTGTTCTATTATTACATCTAGAAATTTATCCAGACCCTTCTCCAGAATCCCGGTCACTATAACTTATTGTATTACATCATCTAGAAACGTATCCAGACCCTTCTCCAGAATCTGGTCACTATAACTTGTTCTATTATTACATCTAGAAATATATCCAGACCCTTCTCTCAGAATCCTGGTCACTATAACTTGTTTCTATTATTACATCTAGAAATGTATCCAGACCCTTCTTCAGAATCCCGGTCACTATAACTTGTTATATTATTACATCTAGAAATGTATCCAGGACCCTTCTCCAGAATCCGGTCACTAGAACTCGTTCTATTATTACAATCTAGAAACGTATCACAACCCTTCTTCATGAATCCCGGTCACTATAACTTGTTATATTATTACATCTAGAAATGTATCCAGACCCTTCTCCAGAATCCTGGTCACTATAACTTGTTATATCATTACATCTAGAAATGTATCCAGACCCTTCTCCAGAATCCTGTTCACAATAACTTGTTCTATTATTACATCTAGAAATATATCCAGACCTTCTCCAGAATCCTGGTCCACGTAGAACTTGTTATATTATTACATCTAGAAATGTATCCAGACCCTTCTCCGGAATCCCGGTCACTATAACCTGTTATATTATTACATCTAGAAATGTATCCAGACCCTTCTCCGGAATCCCGGTCACTATAACTTGTTATATCATTACATCTAGATATGTATCCAGACCCTTCTCCAGAATCCCGGTCACTATAACTTGTTCTATTATTACATCTAGAAATGTCTCCAGACCCTTCTCCAGAATCCCGGTCACTATAACTTGTTCTATTATTACATCTAGAAATGTATCCAGACCCTTCTCCAGAATCCCGGTCACTATAACTTGTTCTATTATTACATCTAGAAACGTATCCAGACCCTTCTTCAGAATCCCGGTCACTATAACTTGTTCTATTATTACATCTAGAAACGTATCCAGACCCTTCTTCAGAATCCCGGTCACTATAACTTGTTCTATTATTACATCTAGAAATGTCTCCAGACCCTTCTCCAGAATCCCGGTCACTATAACTTGTTCTATTATTACATCTAGAAATGTATCCAGACCCTTCTCCAGAATCCCGGTCACTATAACTTATTGTATTACAACATCTAGAAACGTATCCAGACCCTTCTCCAGAATCCTGGTCACTATAACTTGTTCTATTATTACATCTAGAAATATCTCCAGACCCCTCTCCAGAATCCTGGTCACTATAACTTGTTCTATTATTACATCTAGAAATGTATCCAGACCCTTCTTCAGAATCCCGGTCACTATAACTTGTTATATTATTACATCTAGAAATGTATCCAGACCCTTCTCCAGAATCCCGGTCACTATAACTTGTTATATTATTACATCTAGAAATGTATCCAGACCCTTCTCCAGAATCCTGGTCACTATAACATTGTTCTATTATACATCTAGAAATGTATCCTGACCCTTCTCCGGAATCCCGGTCACTCTAACTTGTTATTTTTTTACATCTAGATATGTTTCCAGACCCTTCTCCAGAATCCCGGTCACTATAACTTGTTCTATTATTACATCTAGAAATGTCTCCAGACCCTTCTCCAGAATCCCGGTCACTATAACTTGTTCTTTTATTACATCTAGAAATGTATCCAGACCCTTCTCCAGAATCCCGGTCACTATAACTTGTTCTATTATTACATCTAGAAACGTATCCAGACCCTTCTCCAGAATCCCGGTCACTATAACTTGTTCTATTATTACATCTAGAAATGTATCCAGACCCTTCTCCAGAATCCCGGTCACTATAACTTGTTCTATTATTACATCTAGAAATGTCTCCAGACCCTTCTCCAGAATCCCGGTCACTATAACTTGTTCTATTATTACATCTAGAAATGTATCCAGACCCTTCTCCAGAATCCCGGTCACTATAACTTATTGTATTAAATCATCTAGAAACGTATCCAGACCCTTCTCCAGAATCCTGGTCACTAGAACTTGTTCTATTATTACATCTAGAAATATATCCAGACCCTTCTCCAGAAACCTGGTCACTATAACTTGTTCTATTATTACATCTAGAAATGTATCCAGACCCTTCTACAGAATCCCGGTCACTATAACTTGTTATATTATTACATCTAGAAATGTATCCAGACCCTTCTCCAGAATCCCGGTCACTAGAACTCGTTCTATTATTACATCTAGAAACGTATCCACACCCTTCTTCAGAATCCAGGTCACTATAACTTGTTATATTATTACATCTAGAAATGTATCCAGACCCTTCTCCAGAATCCTGGTCACTATAACTTGTTATATCATTACATCTAGAAATGTATCCAGACCCTTCTCCAGAATCCTGGTCACTATAACTTGTTCTATTATTACATCTAGAAATATATCCAGACCCTTCTCCAGAATCCTGGTCACTAGAACTTGTTATATTATTACATCTAGAAATGTATCCAGACCCTTCTCCGGAATCCCGGTCACTATAACCTGTTATATTATTACATCTAGAAACGTATCCAGACCCTTCTCCAGAATCCTGGTCACTATAACTTGTTGTATTATTACATCTAGAAATGTATCCAGACCCTTCTCCAGAATCCCGGTCACTAGAACTTGTTATATTATTACATCTAGAAATGTATCCAGACCCTTCTTCAGAATCCCGGTCACTATAACTTGTTATATTATTACATCTAGAAATGTATCCAGACCCTTCTCCAGAATCCCGGTCACTATAACTTGTTATATTATTACATCTAGAAATGTATCCAGACCCTTCTCCAGAATCCCGGTCACTAGAACTTGTTATATCATTACATCTAGAAATGTATCCAGACCCTTCTCCAGAATCCTGGTCACTATAACTTGTTATATTATTACATCTAAAAATGTCTCCAGACCCTTCTCCAGAATCTTAACTGATGCAGCCCATACAAGAGGGGATATCTAGTAATAGGTAGGACACTGGTAATGGACACATATTGCAAAGTGACTTGTTTTTGCAAGATCTTTAACATAAGAAGCAGCGATCCTTGTAGTGAGATAACCCTTCTAAGCAGTTTTGATAAAAAATGTGAAGAACCTCAAACATTTTTCATGTATTCTGAGTAGCAGAGATGCTTTTCCAAAAATTCCTGTGTGCCTTTTGATAGTTTTTTAGTATTAGTAGCGTGCTGCTGATATTGGATTGTGTTTGCCATGCTCAGGGGCCCATTGGGGGTCTCCCCTACTGCCCTGAGGGCCAGCCCAAGCCCGATCAGAGTGGAAGAAAGCAACTTTTTTTCTGATCATGTTAGAAAGACAATTTACAATCAGAGTGAAAACATTATGGATTTACTTTCCCAAAAAACGTTATTTACCAAAAATTGCTTAATAAAATTTGTAGACTTGAATAATCCTTACCCATCTGAGGGTAGATTATTGGATTCGTACTATAGAATTTTATCAAAGGACAAACAAAGGGTCGAAGAAATGCTGCAAATAGAATAAAGTAGCGACACGTAACAATTATTAGTCATATAAAAACTACAGGTCACAATGTGGAATGTTTTGAGCGAACAGATGTATCAGTTTGATCTTTGTATTTCCACACCCATCTAAAAATAATTGCCACCCTGTGACTTTGATGAGTTCTGATTAAGAGTGTTGTCAATTTTCTTAGAATTAATTTGCTGGATCTTACCAGGGTAAATATGATTTAAGGCACAAAAAACTTTGCATCTGTAAAAAAATAATTGGGAAGACGAACCAAAGGGAGCCCTTAATTACATGTTAAGGGGGCTGCCCAGCAAAGAAAACATTCTTAAAGGGGTTTTTATGTTAAAGATCTTGCAAAAACAAGTCACTTTGCAATATAATTCCATTACCAGCGTCCTACCTATTCCTAGATATCCCCTCTTGTATGGGCTGCATCAGCTCCTCAGGTCACTATAGCTACAGACCTGTTTAATCTCTCCTGATCGGCTGCCAGCACTGGTCGCTATAGCTACAGACCTGTTTGATATCTCATGATAGGCTGCATCAGCTCTTCAGGTCGCTATGGCTACAGAATTGTTCTATCTCTCCTGATAGGCTGCCAGCACTGGTTGCTATAGCTACAGACCTGTTTGATATCTCATGATAGGCTGCCAGTGCTGGTTGCTATAGCTACAGATCTGTTCATTCTCACGATAGGCTGGCAGCAAGGGTTGAGATAGGTACAGTCCAGTTCAATCTCTCCTGATAGGCTGCCAGCGCTAGTTGCTATAGCTACAGACCTGTTCGGTCTCTCCTGATAGGCTGCTAGCACTGGTTGCTATAGCTACAGACCTGTTTGATCTCTCCTGATAGGCTGCCAGCACTGGTTGCTATAGCTACAGACCTGTTCAGTCTCATGATAGACTGACAGCACTGGTTGCTGTAGCTACAGACCTGTTTGGTCTCTCCTGATAGGCTGCCGGCACTGGTTGTTATAGCTACAGACCTGGCTTCTTCTGCAGCCTCGTGGAAGCCAGTAAACACGCCCCTGAATTCAAAATTATACCAAGAAAACAGGATTGAGGTGATATGAATCAATGTAGTGAGACAACCCCTTTATAAGGAGCCAGGGTAAAAAAAAAAAATTAAAAATGTGATTCCCCCCCTTCCAGTCCTCCACTGCTCCACTCTGAAGCTCCCCGGGTTAAGCTCCTCTTCCCTTCTGGGTTCTCGTCCTGATACACAACAAAACCTCCATTCACTTGCAAGCCTCTCCAATAGCTTTCATTCCAAGATTCAGCAAGTTACCTATCCTGCTGGTTTACAGCTGGTTTCCCCAGTTACTGATCACCTCTGTGCTCTTGTAGCCATGTCTTTTATAGCAGGAGGGAGCTGGGTGACAAGAGCAAATATGTGGTTGGTAATCTAGGAAACCAGCTGTAGGGTAGATAACCTGCTGTATCTGAAATAAAGCCTCATTAAAACAAATGTATCTGTTAAGAATGTTCATCTACCCTAGAATACAGGTTTAGAGCTAACTGCAGTTTTGGAAGACTAGATAAGAAAGAAAACCCACAAAGGCCCCTGATAAAACCCAGGCAGGAGACACCTATATAGAGAGATACCCAGCATCAACAGGGATATGGCAAACACTACTGAAATAAATATTGATGCCTTAGGGTCCAAATAACCAAGGTTTATAAATTGCTAAAAAAATAACTTTTATTAATACATTTAAAAAAACCTAACAACCCAAAGAGGGTCAGCAAGGACCTTACTTAAACATACTATACTCAATCCATAAATCCATATAATACAGGGGCACCCGCCCCAAAAGGGGCGACCCCTACACCGGAACACCCTATACTAAAAACAATAAACTATGGTAACAAACAACATACCAAAATGTGAAAATTTGGGAATAAAACCCCCTATACAAATAGCCTAGAGACAAACGCTATCATAAAAAACAACAAACATCCGACGCGTTTCCCCCACAAATTATGCGAGTTCATCAGGGACAGAAGGACTAGATAAAGCAGGATATCAACCACAGTTGCAAACTAAAGCTATTGGTCCGTGCAGCAAAAAAACCCGTAACAGACTCCTCTACCTTCCATGTGTCCCTTAAAGGGGTTGTCTCACTACAAAGATTGCTGCTTTTTACGTTAAAGATCTTGTAAAAACAAGTCACTTTGCAATATGTGTCCATTAACAGTATCCTACCTATTCCTAGATATCCCCTCTTGTATGGGCTGCAGCAGCTCCTCAGGTCACTATAGCTACAGACCTGTTCAATCTCTCCGGATAGGCTGCCAGCACTGGTTGCTATCGCTACAGACCTGTTTGATCTCTCCTCATAGGCTGCCAGCACTTGTTGCTATAGCTACAGACCTGTTCAATCCCTCCTGATAGGCTGCCAGCACTGGTTGCTATAGCTACAGACCTGTCCTGTCTCTCCTGATAGGCTGTCAGCACTGGTTGCTATAGCTACAGACCCGTTTAATCTCTCCTGATAGGCTGCCAGCATTGGTCGCTATAGCTACAGACCTGGCTTGTACTGCAGCCTAGAAGAAGCCAGTAAACATGTCCCGGAATTCAAAATGAAACCAAGAAAACAGGACTGAGGTGAGATGAATCAATGTAGTGAGACAACCCCTTTAAAGATACTTATGTCTTTATGAGGCACAGGGGCCTTTTAACTCTTTTAGGCACATAAGTAGATCTGACTATAACCTCTGTATTCTCTATAGCTCCTTAATGATGTGTTTATTCTTTAAGGCAGATCCTCTTTGGAAGGTTTGTCGAATATTAAACCTATTACAGTAAAAGAGGTCTAACCTCTGTCCAAATCAGAGGCGAAAGCTGCCTCAGAGAAGAAAAAATCCTAAATCTCACTGAGGATTCCATGTTGGATTTTTCCTATAGGCAAACCTGATATGTGAACTTACGCTAAGGGCGCGTTTACACGGCAGTGGACAAATACCGGCCGGTTTGCCGGTCGGTATTTGTCTTGTTTTGCGCCCGTCCCCACGGACGCGGGGGGACGACTTTTCTCCGCGATGAGCGGCAAAGAGCCCTCCCCCCTCCCATTGAGAAGCACACATTCCGTCCGGTTTTCGGACGGAAGATGGTGCTTGCTCAATGTTTTGCCGCTGGACCGCCGGTGGCAAAACCGCCGGGCGGAAAACCCGTGCGGTGGGGACTGCTGCACGGGTTTTCCATAGAGCACAATTGTGCTCATTTTCGGCAGGTTTTTCAGACGGTCTGAAATAACGCAAACCGGCTGAAAAACCGTCCGAAAACCCATGGGTGACATGCTCTAAGTGTTCTTACAGATATGCTGAGGATTGTCCATAGGGGAAAACCCCCATTATTTCATTAGGTAAAACCATACTACATCATGTGGATTTTGTTGTGGATTTGACGAAGAGTATAAAAAAACATTTAAAAAAAAATGTATATATTCAAAATCTACGATCTTTTATTGCAGGCGTTATGGCTTTTGACTTCCCAATTGAAGTCAATGGGGAAAATCCTCAAAAAACCTGCGGCGTACCTGCAGCCGGTATTAACATGCTGGGAATCTGCAACCTGCACCACAGGGCACTGTATGGCACTGCACGGACCTTATGTGCCTACAGTCTCCTGGAGGTCCCAGATTAACATGGCCGCTAAAGTCAATAGTTTTAATTCTTCAATAGATATTTCCTTAATTCTTGAGATCAATTCCATAAATCAGAAAACTTTTCCATGAATGTCTATAAAATGTGTTCCTAGATAATAACCCTCGGTATATACTCCACCCAATGACACAACCTTTATCAGCTGCCTTTCTAACCCTGCCTGCATACTCAGTACTTGGCTATGTTTCAAGATGTCCTTAATTGGCATTTAATATTGACCATCAGGCTATATTACAGAGTCTGCTCTTTACAGATGGCTTCAGGCTCCCACTTTCTGTTCAGGCTGTGGGCGGTTCTACATCTTCAGGCTCCTACTTCCTGTTCAAGATGTGGGCAGTTCTACAGCTTCAGGCTCCAACTTCCTGTTCAAGATGTGGGCAGTTCTACAGCTTCAGGCTCCTACTTCCTGTTCAGGCTCTGCGTGTTTCTACAGCTTCAGGCTCCTACTTCCTGTTCAGGCTCTGCGTGTTTCTACAGCTTCAGACTCCCACATCCTGTTCAGGCTGTTTCTACATTTTCACTGCTCCTACTTCCTATTCAGGCTTTGGGTGGTTCTACAGCTTCAGGCTCCGAATTCCTATTCAGGTTTTGGGTGGTTCTACAGCTTCAGGCTCACGTTTCCTGTTCAGGCTGTGGGTGGTTCTACAGCTTCAGGCTCCTACTTCCTGTTCAGGCTGTGCATGTGTCTACAGCTTCAGGCTCCTACTTCCTAGTCAGGCTTTAGGTGGTTCTACAGCTTCAGGCTCCCACTTCCTGTTCAGACTTTGAGTGGTTCTACAGCTTCAGGCTCTGTCTTTCTGTTAAGGCTGTGGGCAGATCTACAGTTTCAGGTTCCTGCTTCCTGTTTAGGCTGAGGATGGTTCCAGAACACTGACTGACGTTTCAGCTCTGCTATGTCTAGTGGAATCTCTTTAAAAGGTCTGTAACAGCTAAGGATCCTCTGGGTCACCCCGAGTGATGTCGCCGACCACACAAGGGAGCAGGGTCTATTCACCAGAACCTACCGCAAGGCGGGGTGGACTTGGCTGAGGGGGACTCCCAGACTGCTACCCCTGACGTGGTCACGCCCTAGGACAGATGGAGTGCCCAAACGTGGGTCCAGGGAGGCAAGCAGAAGTGTAGTAAGGAATCAGAGATCACCAACAAGCTGGGACAGGTTGCAGGGAGGTGGTTCCTTATAAAGCAGGATGTGGCCAGACATTGAAAGACAAATGATGCACTAGCTCTTTAAATCCTCAAGAATCGGCGCATGTGCACCCTATGGAGCGAATGTGCACTAACCGCCAGCAGCAGTAGGGAGTGGAGCAGGAGCATGGAGAGGTGAGTGGATACCGGAAGGCACCGCCGTGAGAGCACCAAAACACAAACACGTCTGAAGTCCGGAATGGGGACCACGGCTCGCAGTGTAACAGGGTCATTGATAATGGAGGAGTTATAACAGCAGGGCAGGAGGCTACAGAGCCCAAAAGGGTTAAAGTTTGTCAGTAAGCAAGCTTCTGATAAGACAGAGCGGGGAGTAGCATCTCCATCCCTGCCACCACTACAGTGGACAGAGGTAGTCGGTAACCTAGGGAAGCTTGTGTACACAAGCAGAAGATTAGAACTGCTCTAGCTCTAAATGTTTGCAAAATCAGAGCAGCAATGTATTTGGTAATAGTCTTTATTTACCTTTGCCTACAAGTTTAAAGCCAATCAATCAATCCCTCAAGAGTACTAAAGGATAACTGATATATTATAAACTGTGATAATAAAATTTTAATCTAAAAAGAAATTTCTAATGTTTTTCTATAAATCAAAAGAACAAGTTTAAATTAATCAGTAATTTTATACCTTATTAGACTGCAAAAAAAATTGTGGATTTCAATTCCTTTCCAATTATTGTTAATTTTAAATGTTAAACTTTTTAAAAACATTTAAACAAAATTGTTGAGTTGGTGGACATCTCTTTCTAATCAACACATCTAAGAGATGCTCGGAGCCGCTTATCCTTCAATGCGCAGTATATCTAAGCTATCTTTGATAACGGAGACTACTAGTTGTTGGAAAAGTAACTACATGGGCTCTACCCAACCGCTTCCAAAAGAATTTTGCACCTTTGGAGCCCATGTCATGGTTACGAAGGAGTGGACCATAAAGATTCAAGACACTGTTTGGTTTTAGTTTGGCTAAAGCATTACCCAATAGAAGGAGAGTTTGCCTAAAGTTATAGGATGACTTTCTCTTAGGTTAGGTTTCCTTTTTTTTTTTTTACGGAGACATATTGCATTCCCCGAGTACTCATTGGAATCTATATAAAATGGAATGGTTTATTAGTACTGATGATCAGTGCTGCATTTCTTATTTAGGCCAAAGTCAAATTCGACTGGAGTCTAAGCGCTTTGATTCAGGTTGACCCCAAAAAATTTCTGGCAATATTTGCAAAAATATTTGGGGTGAGCATAAGCTTTTTTGTTTTTTTTTACTGGTTTTGAATGGATTTGCTTTTTCCCTGGCGCCTCAGGTCCCGCAGTGCTGTTGCTCTGACATCACTTCTGGCCCAATGCCACATTAGGGTTATGTATGTGATATTGGGTCAGAAGTAACGTTTAAGCAACAGTGCCATGGGACCGAAGATGCCAGGAAGCGGATAAGTTAACCTAGTCAAAACCAGTGAAAAAAAAAAAACCAACTAATTTAGGGTTAGTGTTAGGGGCCGTTCACACGGCACAGGACAAATACCGGCCGGTTTGAGGGGGAGGGGGGGGGCGGCTTTTATCTGCGATGAGCTGCACATCTTCCGCCCGGAAACCGGACGGAAGATTGTGCATGTTCAATGTTTTGTCGCCGGTCCGCCGGCGACAAAACCGCCGGGCGGAAAACCCGTGCAGTGGGGACTGCTGCACGGGTTTTCCATAGAACACAATTGTGCTCATTTTCGGCCGGTTTTTCAGGCGGTCTGAAAAATCGCAAACCGGCTGAAAAACCGGCCGAAAACCCGTGCCGTGTGGACATGCCCTTACAGTCAGGATTAGGACCAGTTTTGGAGTAAGAGTGAAAAAAATTCAGGTTTGGGATGTACAGAATTTTTTCACAAATTTGGTAAAAAAAAACAAACAAAAAAAAAAACAGGGGCAGTTTCAAGTAAAGCTATTGATGTAATAGAGTTATGGTCCCCAAATGCGTAACTTGCACCACCTGGGCCCTAATGCAAAAAGTAAAAAGGGGCTCCCCTGCTACTATGTACTAGGGTCACCTTATGTGGCAGAAATGCTTTTGGACCCCTCAGGCTGAAGGCCCTAATAGGGACTATTACCTCTGAAACCCTTATAGCTACACCCCTGATGCTCACAGAAAAGGAAGATTCATGGGATTATCTACTATGCATTTTATTTTATTACACTGGTTTCACTTTGATGAATGTGAGTAGATGATGTAATAGACGGACCATCATTCGTTCAAGCAGCTACTAAGTACTACTACATGCATCCCTGTAATGGTAATATCAAATTGCCAGAGGTTTTAACAGCCACAATCACAGGGATAGAACCAGGCTCAGGTTGGCCCACAGGGAAACTGGGGAAACCCCATGTGCACCTGTAGACACTTTTTGGGAAAAAAAGGCAGAGGAGGAGAGGCAAAAAAGCAAGAGGCATGCGCACTCAGGTACAGCGGCTGTGGGGTGGGCCAAAAGGATCAACTTCACTGGTGAACCCCAAAAATCAACTCCTTAAGGACCTTAAGAAAAAACTCCACTAGTGGACCCAATTATTAACTCCACTGGTGGGCTCCAAGAATCAACTCCACTGGTGGGATCCAAGAATCAACTCCACTGGTGGACCAAATTATCAACTGCACTGGTGGACCCCAAGAAATAACAACTAGTAAACCCCAATTATTAACTCCACTGGTGGGTCCCAAGTATTAACTTCACTGGTAGATCCCAAAGATCAACTCCACTAGTCCCCAAGAATCAACTCCACTAGTTGGCCCCAAGAATCAACTCCACTAATGGGCCCCAAGAATCAACTCCACTAATGGGCCCCAAGACTCAACTCCACTAGTGGGCCCCAAGAAACAACTCCACTGGTGGGCCCAAAGCATCAACTCCACTGGTGGGCCCCAAGAATCAATTCCACTGGTGGCCACAAGAATCATCTCCACTGGTGGCTCCAAGAATCATCTCCACTGGTGGCCCCAAGAATCAACTCCACTGGTGGCTCCAAGAATCAATTCCACTGGTGGCTCCAAGAATCAATTCCACTGGTAGCCACAAGAATCCACCCCAATGGTGGCACCAAGAATCCCCTCCACTGGTGGCCCCAAGAATCAACTCCATTGCTGAATCCAATTATTAACTCCATTGGTGGATGAAATTATTAATTCCACTGGTGGACCCAATTATCAACTGCACTTGTGGACCCAATTATCAACTGCACTGGTGGACCCCAAGAAATAAGAACTTGTAAACCCCAAATTATTAACTCCACTGGTGGGCTCCAAGCATCAACTCCGGTGGTGGACACCAAGAATCATCTCCACTGGTCGCCACCAAGAATCAACTCCACCGGTGAGCCCAATAATAAATTCTACTGGTAGACCCAGAGAATAAACTCCACTGGTGGACCCCAAGAATCAACTCCACTGGTGGACCCCAAGAATCATCTCCACTGGTGGACCCCAAGAATCATCTCCACTGGTGGGCCACAGAGACCACAGTCTGACACTGACAATGGATATAATCCTTTATAATTATTATAGTTGATGGCTCATGTTCGTATTTACTGGCTCATCGCCAAGCTCATGGTCTACTGGACTGGAACAATTCTTAAAGGGGTTGTCTCACTACAGGGATTGCTGCTTTTTATGGTAAAGATCTTGCAAAAACAAGTCACTTTGCAATATGTGTCCATTAACAGTGTCCTACCTATTCCTAGATATCCTCTCTTGTATGGGCTGCATCAGCTCCTCAGGTTGCTATAGTTAAAGACCTGTTTGCTCTCTCCTGACAGGCTGCCAGCACTGGTTGCTATAGCTACAGACCTGGTGTCCTCAGCAGCTCATCACTGCAGGACAGTAGAAGCCAGTAAACACGCCGCTGAAGCCAAAACGAAACCGAGAAAACAGGACTGAGGTAAGATGAATCGGTGTAGTGAGACAACCCCTTTAAGGTCTTCAAGTAAAAAAAAAAAATTATGCACAAGAAAAACTCTATCAACTACACATTGACTATGTTTTACTCCCTTCTTAACATGTAAATCTTGGCTTACTATCAAATATAACGCCCATCAAACACAGGTGCTTTGATCTCCCTGAAATATTAGACAACAGATCATCTCCACTAGTATCGACTCACTATCTAGAAACCATCTGCGTATTGCAAGTTTGCTTGAAGTTAAAATGAGTAACTGTACATAGCATGTTTATTATTCTAGAGATGTCAAACTCATTGTATTTCATTGACGCGCCCATTGATTCTATTAGAAAAGCAATCACGTAGACTCGAGAACAAAATACCTTCTACATTATGCATTTCATTACTCCCATGCCTTCAGGTATGCAAATGGGATTTAATTAAAGCTCAATTATGGACAGTCAGGGCAAAAAATTCTATTGGCTTGTGTAAAGGTTTTGGAACAGCATCCAATAATTAGCGAACGGCACCAGGTTTTGTATATAAACAGCAACCTCACGAAGAGAGACGGTATCTTGGCAAATTCTCCAGAAAGGCACATTACCACGAGAAGAACCATCATGGCAACCAAGGGAGGAAAAGGCCGTGAGTAAAATACTGCATGTCTCATGGAGCATTACATGAAACATTACTATGATGTGATATTATTTATTACAATATTTAATCTGATACTGAATGTGTGTGATGTGCAAAACATTGGAGCAGTGTTGGGTAGAGTTATCTTGGATTGTAATAGGGTTTGCTGGGAATTGTAAAATTGAGACAGAGCAAGCTTAATCTCTATCAGAAAAAACTTTTTCCAAGGCATGTCCAACATCAGCACCCATTTGCCAATGGGGAGCAATACTTAGACTAGGCTAGAGACTATAGAGAACATGACAGAATATGAACTCTTTAGCTCGCCTTCCATGCTTTTCATAGTAGACAGTACTTAAGTATATATCGGATATATATATAGGACTATGTGCACATGTGTAACTTCTCGAGGACTATGTATACATGTGTAACTTCTCGAGGACTATGTGCACATGTGTAACTTCTCGAGGACTATGTATACATGTGTAACTTCTTGAGGACTATGTGCACATGTGTAACTTCTTGAGGACTATGTGCACATGTGTAACTACTCGAGGACTATGTGCACATGTGTAACTACTCGGGGACTATGTGCACATGTGTAACTACTCGAGGACTATGTGCACATGTGTAACTACTCGAGGACTATGTATACATGTGTAACTTCTCGAGGACTATGTATACATGTGTAACTACTCGAGGACTATGTGCACATGTGTAACTTCTTGAGGACTATGTATACATGTGTAACTACTCGAGGACTATGTGCACATGTGTAACTACTCGAGGACTATGTGCACATGTGTAACTTCTCGAGGACTATGTATACATGTGTAACTTCTCGAGGACTATGTATACATGTGTAACTACTCGAGGACTATGTGCACATGTGTAACTTCTCGAGGACTATGTGCACATGTGTAACCACTCGAGGACTATGTGCACATGTGTAACCACTCGAGGACTATGTGCACATGTGTAACCACTCAAGGACTATGTGCACATGTGTAACTCCTTGAGGACTATATGCACATGTGTAACCTCTCGAGGACTATGAGCACATTTGTAATTACCATCTTTGGTGCAGTTCATCAGAAGTAGAGTACAAATAAACTTTGTACATACTTGTGATTAAAAAAAAATCCAACTGAGTTGAAAGCTGAATGTAGATTTATGTGTCTTCATTGTTGATGAGGACATTGAACTGTGTCAGTTTTGACTCGTAGCGATTCTGGGTAGTTATTTCAAATGGAAATCGTTCTTCAATTAGGCGGTCAACTATAGAGAGTTTGTCCTTCAAATTTCTTTCTATTGTGTTAATGCAACTTTTTGCTGGTCTTCCGCTTTTTGGTTGACCTTCTGCCTCATCGAGGATTAGGTGTTTCTCTAGCGATTTTTCCCTTTGCATTATGTGTCATATAGCGTTATAGTCTTGCCTCCATGGTTATAGAATGCAAACCAACTTTCTGTGGTCTGGTCATGCAGT
Source organism: Phyllomedusa bahiana (assembly GCA_025379985.1). Classification (NCBI taxonomy): domain Eukaryota; kingdom Metazoa; phylum Chordata; class Amphibia; order Anura; family Hylidae; genus Phyllomedusa; species Phyllomedusa bahiana. The sequence continues at coordinate 51,669 of JAODAL010017605.1, forward strand.
AATTTTACTCTCTTCTATCTTCCTGCTGACATATAGGGCCACATGTATGAAAACTGTTCAGGTCTAAAACTCACTTTTTTTTTCCCATAGTAACCTATGGGCAAAAAAGTGAGTTTTAGACCCAAAAAGTTTTCATATATGTGGCCCATGGTCTGCAAGTCTGTATAGAACAGTATTCTGTTACTCCAGTCCTCAGGACCAACCAACTGGTCATGTTTTCAGGATCTCCCACAGAAGGCACTGACCATAATCATATCACCTGTGCAATGCTAAGGAAAGCCAGAAAACATGACCTGTTGGTGGGGCATGAGGACTGGAGCTGGGGACCCCTGGTATAAAATACCCAAAGCTATAGGAAATTGTTTTTCAAGACAATTTGCAAAAATTGTTGAATTTTTATTTCCAATGAGTCAGAGCAATAACATGGGAAAACACCACCTAATGCTACGATACAATTAAAACAACAATGTCAAATTCTGATACTATAATGGATGCATTAACGTTTACATTTCTCTTTTCAGCATGTGCTCCAGTTGCAAAATGTGCACCTGAACCATGCCAAGGTAAGAACACAAATGAAGGAGAAGGGTTTCTACCTTTAATTTTCTACTTGAACATAGAAACCAGAAGTGAACTCGCTAGAAGTGTTGTTGGGATCTGTAACTATTTGGTTTGACAACGGTTCAAGCGAAGTTTGGGAATTCCCAAACTCAAATTTTTGTCACTCTAACTTTAAGGGGGCTTTCCCACCACACACACTAATGTCATATCTCTGGGACATGCTATCAATGTTTGATATGTGTGGCTCCCACCTCTGGAACCTGCAGCTATCTAAACATCAGGGCCTGAAATTCAACTATTTTTTGAACTCCCATTGATTTCAGTGGTTGAGTTTTTACGTCTTACAACCTATCCATTCAGAATGGAAAACTTGAGGGTCCATTCTTGAGACAGGTGAAGCGCCCAGTGGTTTGACCCACTTCTATCAAACACTGATGGCCTATTCTATCGATAGGCCACCAATGTTTGTGATGGGAAGACCCCTTCAACCTTAGACCTAGTCCTTATCCTTTAGCAAACATGACTCTAGCCCTAAACTGGGGTTAGAGGTTTTCAATGGTATAACTTATTTTTTCCCAGTGCTTACGGTCTAGCAGTCACTGCCAGCCCAAGGTCACATTAGGCTAATGGATATCAGGCAGAAGTGATGCTGGAGTAACTGCGCCTTGAACCTGGAATCACTGGGGAATGGGTCCAAAAAAAAAATCTCTATACCTAATTTAGGGTTAGGATTTTAGTTATGGTTGATTGTTGGGTCCACTTGAATCCAAAGCACTACACAACTGGCTCACAAGTCCACATGAAAATAATGTTTATGTTAAGCTAAAATTGAGGACCCACTTCTGTAGAGCAAAACATTGACCTTTATAAGGGCTCACATGACTGCCACCCTCACCAGAGTTATGGAATCATCCAAAGTTCACATACCATACCCTCTATAGAATATGGGCTTCACCTAAGGATCTGGGCTGAGGAATGAGGCGTTCTAGCATTTCCTCAAAGTCATGTAAAAGAAATTATGCCTGACTCATGAAAATTAATTGGCACCAAAAGCTACATCACTGTTGCTATTTGATTTGGTTTCCTGAAAATAATTCTAGTTGATGCAACTAAATTAAAACATTTTTCTCGGTATCAAATTCTTGCCTAAAGACGTTGACGAGAGCTACACACAAATTTCAAATTCAACTTAATAGGTCTGTTGCTTTTCTTTTTCAGTCGATCCCTGTGCTCCAATTGATCCTTGCCAAGCCCAAGGTCACGGAATAGGACTTGGTGGAGGAATCGGAGGAGGACCTGGAGGAATGTGTGCACAGATTCCTTCTGTAGGAATCGGAGGAGGAGCTGGAGGAATGGGTGCACAGATTCCTTCTGGAGGAAAAGGAGGAGGAGATAGCGGAATTGGTGGACAGTTTTCACAAGGTGGATATGAAGTTGGAGGACCCGGCATACAGGTTTCACAAGGAGGATATGAAGTAGGAGTTGGAGGACCCGGCATACAGGTCTCACAAGGAGGATATGAAGTAGGAGTTGGAGGACCCGGCATACAGGTCTCACAAGGAGGATATGAAGTAGGAGTTGGAGGAAGCGGTGTACAAGTTTCGCAAGGAACTGGAGGATACGGTGGAGGGGTCAAAGGAGGAATGAAGAAATGAGTATTTTACCAAGAAAAGCCTTTCCCAACACTAAAGCTTAACAATACTCGTTTATGCCGACTTGAAAATAATCCAACTGTTGTCAAATGATTGTATACTAACAAAATAACAGAAATATCACGTTCTATTCAATTTTCCCAATGTTTGTTTGACAAATAAATTATCTGCTTAAATCCAGACTGGTGGCTTTTCTTTCCATTATGATAAAAATAGTTCATTATAGTATCAAGCACAAGTAGAATTTTCAGGCTGCAATGACCTTTAGATTACAAGGTTTTCCATTTACAGAAACCTTTCTGTGATTACCATAAAGGAAAACCACATTTAAAAGGACCACTCCAGGTTTTTCAGCCCTAGTTCATTAGAAATTAACTCTAGGCACAAAGCAGTGCCGGTAATTTTGCTGGACTGCAGCTGAATACAGAATTTCTTACTGCTGCTACTAGGTCATGGGACCTGCAGCTGAATACAGAATTTCTTACTGCTGCTACTAGGTCATGTGACCTGCAGCTGAATACAGAATGTCTCACTGCTGCCACCGGGTCATGTGTCCTGCAGCTGTATACATGATTCCTCACTGCTGTCCCCGGGGTCATGTGACCTGCAGCTGAATACAGGATTCCTCACTGCTGCCACTGGGTCATGTGACCTGCAGCTGAATACAGGATTCCTCACTGCTGCCACTGGGTCATGTGACCTGCAGCTAAATACACGATTCCTCACTGCTGCACTGGGTCATGTGACCTGCAGCTGAATACGGATTCCTCACTGCTGTCCCGGGGTCATGTGACCTGCAGCTGAATACAGGATTCCTCACTGCTGCCACTGGGTCATGTGACCCGCAGCTGAATACAGGATTTTTCACTGCTGCCAATGGGTCATGTGACCTGCAGCTAAATACACGATTCCTCACTGCTGCCACTGGGTCATGTGACCTGCAGCTGAATACAGGATTTCTCACTGCTGTCCCCGGGGTCATGTGACCTGCAGCTGAATACAGGATTTCTCCCTGCTGCCCCTGGGTCATGTGACCTGCAGCTGACTACAGGATTTCTCACTGCTGCTACTGGCTCGTGTGACCTGCAGCTGAATACAGGATTCCTCACTGCTGCGCCTGGGTCATGTGACCTGCAGCTGAATACAGGATTTCTCACTGCTGCTACTGGCTCTTGTGACCTGCAGCTGAATACAGGATTCCTCACTGCTGCGCCTGGGTATGTGACCCGCAGCTGAATACAGGATTCCTCACTGCTGCCATGGGTCATGTGACCTGCCAGTGAATACAGGATTCCTCAAATGCTGCCCCTGGGTCATGTGACTGCAGCTGAATACAGGATTCCTCACTGCTGCCACTGGGTCATGTGACCTGCAAACTGAATACAGTCTTCCTCACTGCTGCCCCCTGGGTCATGTAACCTGCAGGGTGAATACAAAGGGTTCCCTCATGCTGCCACTGGGTCATGTGACCTGCAGCTGAATACAGGATTTGTCACTGCTGCCACTGGGTCATGTGACCTGCAGCTGAATACAGGATTCCTCATTGCTGCTGCTGGCTCTTGTGACCTACAGCTGAATACAGGATTCCTCACTGCTGCCCCTGGGTCATGGACCTGCAGCTGAATACGGATTCCTCAAATGCTGCCCCTGGGTCATGTGACCTGCCCGCTGAATACAGGATTTCTCACTGCTGCACTGGGTCATGTGACCTGCAGCTGAATACAGGATTTGTCACTGCTGCCACTGGGTCATGTGACCTGCAGCTGAATACAGGATTGCTCACTGCTACCACTGGGTCATGTGACCTGCAGCTGAATACAGGATGTCTCACTGCTGCCACTGAGTCATGTGACCTGCAGCTGAATATAGGATGTCTCACTGCTGCCACTGGGTCATATGACCTGCAGCTGAATACAGGATTTCTCACTGCTGCCCTTGGGTCATGTGACCTGCAGCTGAATACAGGATTTCTCACTGCTGCCACTCGGCCATGTGACCTGCAGCTGAATACAGGATTCCTCATTGCTGCAACTGGGTCATGTGACCTGCAGCTGAATACAGGAGTTCTCACTGCTTCCACTCGGCCATGTGACCTGCAGCTGAATACAGGATGTCTCACTGCTGCCAATAGGTCATGTGACCTGCAGCTGAATACAGGATGTCTCACTGCTGCCACTGGGTCATGTGACCTGCAGCTGAATACAGGATTTCTCACTGCTGCCAATAGGTCATGTGACCTGCAGCTGAATACAGGATTTCTCACTGCTGCCAATAGGTCATGTGACATGCAGCTGAATGCAGGATTTCTCACTGCTGCCAATAGGTCATGTGACCTGAAGCTGAATACAGGATTCCTCATAGCTGCAACTGGGTCATGTGACCTGCAGATGAATATAGGAGTTCTCACTGCTGCCACTCGGCCATGTGACCTGCAGCTGAATACAGGGTTTCTCACTGCTGCCACTGGGTCATGTGACCTGCAGCTGAATACAGGATTTCTCACTGCTGCCACTGGGTCATGTGACCTGCAGCTGGATACAGGATTTCTCACTGCTGCCACTGGGTCATGTGACCTGCAGCTGAATACAGGGTTTCTCACTGCTGCCACTGGGTCATGTGACCTGCAGCTGAATACAGGATTTCTCACTGCTGCCACTGGGTCATGTGACCTGCAGCTGAATACAGGATTCCTCATTGCTGCTACTGGCTCTTGTGACCTGCAGCTGAATACAGGATTCCTCATTGCTGCCACTGGGTCATGTGACCTGCAGCTAAATACAGAATGTCTCACTGCTGCCAAGTGAACCTCTCTATGTATTCCTGTGGGATGTTTAAAGTCATTCTCATAGGAATACATAGAGAAAAATTTTCTGTCAGCATAAAAAGCACAGTGTCTATCAGCCAATCAGTGAGCAAGTCATGTGACCTAGCAGAGACTGTTGCATCAGTCAGAAATCCTGCATGTAGCTGCAGGTAATCAAAGTTACTGGCACTACAGTGTACATAAAAGCAAATGAACTAAGCGGGAAAAAAACCAGGGGCAGTGTGTAAGGCAAAATGTGATAAAAGTACAATGCACATTAGGGTTACAGTATACTGCACCAGCAAGCCAGACCCCCATTGGTTTGCAAAAAAAATTGTTGTGTGCAAACTATTAACATTTTTGTCACCTGAACATGTCACAATTATCATTCTCAACTCTTAAAGGGAACCTGTCACATAGATTTTGCCTCCCTTGCTGAGGGCAGCACAAGCCAGTGTCAGACCTGCTGTTCCCAGCGCTGTGTCCCTTATTCTGTAAGATGCAGCAGTTTTTTGAGCATTTACCCTCAAATCTTTCATGAGCAGGTGTTAGCTCCACCCACAAAGGCTAGCTCCCCCCACTGACAGTTATTCACATGTTTCTACCTATTCAAAAGTAATAGGTTTGTCAGTTGAGGTGGGCGGGGGGCTTAGCCTCAGGTGGGCGGGGGTTTGAAAAAAACCGACACTCTGAAGGACTTCGAATGATCTTTTTGGCTGAAAACTGCAGATGTGAGCATTAAATACACGAAAACCGGGAGCATCTTACAGAATAAGGGGACACAGCGCTGGAAACAGCAGGTCTGACACTGGCTTGTGCTGCCCTCAGCATCTTACAGAATAAGGGAAACAGCGCTGGAAACAGCAGGTCTGACACTAGCTTGTGCTGCCCTCAGCATCTAACAGAATAAGGGACACAGTGCTGGAAACAGCAGGTCTGACACTGGCTAGTGCTGTCCTCAGCATCTTACAGAATAAGAGACACAGCGCTGGAAACAGCAGGTCTGACACTGGCTTGTGCTGTCCTCAGCATCTTACAGAATAAGAGAGACAGCGCTGGAAACAGCAGGTCTGACACTAGCTTGTTCTGACCTCAGCATCTTACAGAATAAGGGAAACAGCGCTGGAAACAGCAGGTCTGACACTGGCTTGTGCTGTCCTCAGCATCTTACAGAATAAGAGAGACAGCGCTGGAAACAGCAGGTCTGACACTAGCTTGTGCTGCCCTCAGCATCTTACAGAATAAGGGAAACAGCGCTGGAAACAGCAGGTCTGACACTGGCTTGTTCTGTCCTCAGCATCTTACAGAATAAGAGACACAGCGCTGGAAACAGCAGGTCTGATACTAGCTTGTTCTGTCCTCAGCCAGAGGGGCAAAAACTATGTGACAGGTTCTCTTTAAGTCGGAACAGATTGAGTATAATAGTCTAAAATTGCAGATCAAACATAGAGGGATCCGTTCCTAATTGCGGCAATCAAGGGATGTCTAGGACACAAATCCTCTGAATTCAAAGTTCCTATTGGTCAAAACGTTAATATTTGCTTAGATTTTGTATAAAAGCTGCACCTCTGGGTTCTGCTGAAGCATAGAAACAACAGTTGGCATCTCTACAACTGGGAAGATGTCTGGAGTGAAGGGCGGTGGACGCGGCGTCTCCAGAGCCTTTGAACGCGAGTCATTTTATACTACATTCATATTGATTTATAATATAGCTATACAGGCAGTCCCCGACTTACTCCGTTCCGACTTGCATCTGTCCCCTAGTTACAAACGGAGACTTGTGGGGCATGCTGACACTTGTAGTTCCATGTTGCATAGCAAATAGTTGCAGTGAAACTACAAGTTCCAGCATGCCACAGCAGCACAAATGTAAAAACCCTTCCCTGCACTATCCAAAACTAAAAAAAAAAACTTCTGTGCTGGAATTACATTTAATAAATATACCTGTCCCCACTTATATACAAATTCAACTTCAGAACAAACCTATCCTGTTCGTAACCCGGGGACTGCCTGTATTGCACTTTTATACTACCCCGGGGTGTGAATGGTTCCATGGGCCCAATAGAAGTAGGTGATGAGGAGGGATCACTATCCACTTACAACTACGTTCATCATTGCACGCAAAGCATTGCAAACACAAGTCATCAATAAGGTGTATTAAGTCATATTAAGGAAACTCAAATAGACCCATACAGCAGCTATCTGGCTTCAAAGTCAACTCCAAACTGGGGTAAATCAAATTGTATTGCTACAATACACAATCACAACACTATAATGTTAATGCAATCTAAATACAACTGCAACCCACCATAGCATGACGTACCCTTACAAGGTTCACGAGTGGTCATTTTCCAAAACATATTAAGAAAAAAGGGATTTTAAAGAAAAAGACGGGGGTTTAAGGGAGATTTCCCATCTGACTTTTTCATAGAGCCTGCTATTCACAGCCAGCTTCAGGCTCCTACTTCCTGTTCAGGCTGTGGGCGATTCTACAGCTTTAGACTCCTACTTCCTGTTCAGGCTGTGGGCAGTCCTACAGTTTTAGGCTCCTACTTCCTGTTCAGGCTATGGACTTTTCTACAGCTTTAGGCTCCCACTTCCTGTTCAGGCTATGGACGGTTCTACAGCTTCAGGCTCCCACTTCCTGTTCAGTCTGTGGGCGGTTCTACGGCTTCAGGGTCAAACTTCCTGTTCAGGCTGTGGGTGGTTCTACAGCATTAGGCTCACACTTCCTGTTCAGGCTGTGGGCAGTTCTACAGCTACAGACTCCTACTTCCTATTCAGGGTGTGGGTGGTTCTACAGCTACAGACTCCTACTTCCTGTTCAGGCTGTGAGCAGTTCTACAGCTACAGACTCCTACTTCCTGTTCAGGGTGTGGGTGGTTCTACAGCTTCAGGCTCCTACTTCCTGTTCAGGCTGTGGGTTGTTCTACAGCTTCAGGATCAGTCCACAAGGCACGGTTTATTGGTCGGTTTTTTTAGACAGTTTGTGGATTTAGAAACTGTTTGAAAATGGACAAGCGACCATCCCCGTAGGCTTTAATAGAAAATCCACTCAGCAGTCCTCACTGAACAGATTTTCTGCCGCAAAAACTTACAACATGCTCAATCTTCCGCTTGATTTTCGGGCAGAAGATGTGCAATTCCTTGATTATATGGGACAGGAGAATCCGCAAACCGCAGACAGAACCGTCCCCTAAATCCATGCAAAACATGAAAAAATGCCGTCTGGTTCTTATACAGAATCCGACCAGCATTTTACTATGTGGACATACCCCTAAAATTCAGTCTGTGGGCGGTTCTACAGCTTCAGGCTGCCCCTTCCTGTTCAAGCTGTGGGTGGTTCTACAGCTTCAGGCTCTCCCTTCCCGTTCAGACTGTGGTTGGTCACGAAGATGAAGAGCTTTAAAGAGCTAAAATGTATCTCTAATGAACATAAATAAGTTCCTGTGCTGCTAATAAGACTTAGCAGGGAGTGACATCCCTATTCTGGCCATTACTAGTGCAGAGAGAGGTGGTCAATAACCTTGGGAAGCTTGTGTACACAAGCTGGAGATAAGAACTGCTCTAAGTTGGAAATGAAGCAAAATCAGAACAGCAATGTATTTGGTAGTAGTCTTCAACCCAAGAGGTCCTAGTTCAGGGAATATCACATGACCTTAAAGTGGTCAAGAGGGGACAACAAAACGTATTACGATTCACTAGTGTGATAGGGCCAGATATGGCCATTGTAGAGGTAGTTGTGTCAAGTTCAAATATATTCCCAAATTGTTTTTACCATAGAGCCACTCCAGTGAACCTCAAATTTGGATGTCTTCTGCTGGACATTTGGGGAACATTACTGTAACAGAGCCTTGGACACGTTAATCCCTTGATACTCTGTTAGGCCATTCAGACCATAGAAATTAAGTATTCTAAGTACTTGGCAGTGGGAACATATGCAGTATTGTACTTGGAGTGCCAACGGCGGACATATCAAGTCGATTCTTATCAGTAGAGCTGATTCTTTGGGCCCACCAGAGTTGATTCTTGTGGCCCATTAGTATCGCTGATTCTTGGGGCACAAGTGGAGCTGATTCTTGGGGCACCAGTGGAGCTGATTCTTGGGTCCTACCAATGGGGTTGATTCTTGAAGCCTACCAGTTAAGATGATTCTTGGGGACCATCAGTGAAGATGAATCTAGGGTCCCACCTATGTAGTTGATTCTTTGGGCCCACCTGTGGAGCTCATTCTTGGGGCCCAACCTACAGCTGCTGCACATATTGCAAATGTCTCCCTGAAAAGTAACCCAATGCCTGCCATGCCCAGGGGCCTACCACACCTAAAGGGTTTCACAGGATCCCCTGCTGCCCTGTGGGCCATTCCAAGCCTGAGATTATGGACAACTGGGATTAAAAGGATTGTTCAGAATCAGTAAAACAGTGCCACCTGTCCTTGACTTTGTTCCCAGAATTGCAGTTCTACCCAATTCACTTCAATGGAGGTAAGCTGCAATGCATGAGATCACCAGTCACATCAGTGTTTCTCCGGCACACTTGTATGGCTATTAGCGGCCATTTTTTTTGTCCGCAGAGGCGACTGTCTGCATGTTAGAAGCATAAACTGTTGAACTTCCTACAGTCTGTGTGTTATCTGTTAATTTTATGTAAATATATTTTATTTTTGCTCTATTTTTTCTTTTACCAGAACCACAACCACATAATGTCCTAGACCACGAAGAGGAGGAGGACTATTCTACGAAATCACAAAATTGGTTCCATAAATCATAGTGATGGTCCCAGTGATCGCTGCCATTTTTACATTGACCTAAAGGAGGCCAATGTTGATGATACCATTGGAAACAATGACCATGATGGATTCCATGACAATGGTGTGAGCAGCCACGTGGACCATGACGAGAAGCCACACAATTGAGCAGATCGTAGCTGAAGTACAGTTTTACATGCAAAGCAAATACATATTCAACCAAACATTGGAGTGTTGGGGCTGGGAATACTTGGAGAGTAGATTTATCTAAATTAGTTTAATATCTCCAGAATGTATTTGGCCATTAATGTTTCTTTTAAAACACAAAAATGCAGATAATATTCATCCGCTACACAATAAAGTCTGACAATTTTTGGAATTTTTACTGAGTGCCCTACACTTGATAATGTCTACGTGTAACCAACAGTCTACAGATGCTTCCAACAATGATAATTAAATATATATACGGTATATATATATATATATATATATATATATATATATATATATATATATATATATGTATTATATATATATATATATATATATATATATATGCACATACATATATATACATTTCAACACCCCCACCTCTTCTCATATCCAAGGCATATTCCCTAAATGTTTGATATGTGAGGTTACGAATAAGATTCCCTACAATACCAAGAAAGGTGGTCACAGTCCATTGCATCCAGGTGGACAAAAAATACAAAGGTAGCCATACACGTTTTCTGGGCTCTTGCTGTTACTCTGGTTTTTCAACAACCTAATGGTGTCCCCTTAAAGTTTAGAGGAGTTATGGACATACGTTACATAGTATCCAGCTCCCCCATCCTGAAACAGTGACTGTATGGTAGATTGCGATCCATCACTGACAGACCACCCTTCTAGTTTTGATTTCAGAAAAATCTATCTTGCTCCCTACAAGAAAGCAAGGTAAGGTCCCAACGTCACCATGGTTGGACTGGTGAGGCCTGAGGAAAAAAAAGTCTTTAGATCTAATTGATATCAAATGAACAATAAATCAGAATATAACTAAAAAATTATCAGATGGATAGAAACCTACTATTTAGGACAAATCAGCATAGGGTAAATATAATTTAAAAAACCTTCATAAAAACATCAGCAGTCAATTCTGTGGGCACCAATGATCAGGAGCGAATGCACATTGGGTAGACCGGGAAAGTTGTACCACCATGCTTTGATAGAAATCCTTTTTTCTCAGGCAATGGGCATAACTATAGCTATAAGAGACATTGCAGTTGCTATTGGGTCCATAAAATTGGGTACATAATATCTCTTTGTAGAAAATGACAAATTGGTGGCTTTATGCTCTGATACATGGCACTATTACTCAAACCTTCAATTACTACTACACATTTTTCAGTGCTATTTGAGTATCCTGTCAAAAGGTGGAGGTGCCCCAACTGTCTGGCTTTGGGGACCTACAAATTTTAGTTACCCCCCCTATCACGGGCCTCACAAGTTAAACCATGGTGGTACAGCTTTCTCTGTCTACATGTTTATCGTCCTGACCATTGGGCCCACATGATTAATTACTGAGGTTTTGTTGAAAATTTTCAAAATTTTCTTTCACCTTCATTCATGCACCTTAAAATTTACATTTATTAACCAACCAATAAAGCTTTTCATAAATTCTGGTTTATTATTTGATATTATTTAGATCTAAAGACTTTTTTTTCTCAGGCCTCACCAATGTTCTGATTGAGAGAATCAATAGATTAACCATACTTGCCAACCATCTCATTAGCATTCTGGGACATTTTTAGCCTAGCCCCTGGGAATGCTCACAGTCAGCCCAGAAACAGCTATACTCCATCCAGGAATCCACTTGTTCCATCCAGGAACACCCATTTGAGCAGCATTTGCATAATCCCCACCCCTTTGGCATAATATTTTCTGGAAGAGTTGGCAAGTATGAGATTAACACATTATGCTACAAGGAGGACTACTATCAGGGCAACACTGGCAGTACTGCTGTCAGGGCTGTGGAACTAATTTTTTACAAAAAGGGGGCCCGTTACCAACTCCACCTGCAGGTGCATTCACCCACTCATGGGGACATAAATCATTTCAAGGGGCAGAGTGGTGGCCATTATTATTTCAGGGAGTGATAAACGGAATTGGTAAAAGGTGGGGAACCAAATGTTTTGGCATTTATGCAGTGTCAGACTGGTGTGCTTAGGTGCCACTTGAGGAGACGATTCTGGGGGCTAACCAATGGAACAGACTCTGAGGCCCTACTGTAGATGCCTCTTATACTCTGCCTCTTACTTTTTGCCTTTTTATTCTGCCTTTCTACCTCTCCTGAAGATACATACACAGTTGAAAAACTACTCAAGGCCTCCAGGAATCTTTTTTCTCCAGGTGGTGGGAGAGCCACCTTTGTATTTTGAGAAGGTTTTACATGAAATAGCTTTTCCCCATACTTTTTCTAGGGGCCATTTATATAAATGAATCATGTCTCCCCAAAGCCATCATTTATCAAGACCAAATAAGTTTAATTCTCCTAACCTTTCCTCATAACCAAGATGTTCCATTCCTCTTATTAGTTTGGTTGCTCGTCTTTGTACTTTTTCCAACTCCAGTACATCCTCTCTATAAACCAGAGCCCAGAACTGAACAGGATATGAGGACATCCCAATGTTGTGTATAGTGGTAATATTACATATTTGTCCCGCAAGTCTATACCTCTTTTAAGCACAATGCACACCAATAACCTGTTGGCCTTAGAGCCAGCTGATTGATATCATAGTGAATGCATTCACTAAGGGAGATTGATTAAAACTGATGCAAATGAGGTGTTGAGTAGGTGCCCTTAATTTATCAGACGCCCCACTCACATTGCAAAACTCCTTTCAAAATTTTTTTAAAAGCCACCAGACTGGCTACCAGTTTCGGGAACAAAGCTTTTTTTTTTTTTTTTTTTTTACATTCCATAAAGACCTTATAATAACTATTACAGACATGGTAATGTACTGGTCCATTTCTGGAATGATTTGGAGTAATCATCATTTGAGTTAAAATAACCTCTGGTGCAGTCATAAAGGTAAGAGAGGTCTTTAAAGAACACAATTAATGGATTAAGGGTCTGACAAATTCCCATTTACAGAGAATATCATTGGTCAGACCATAGACCTAAAGCTAAGTCATACCAATTGCTCACTAAATAATGGAGTCAGGCTGAGTATAAAAGCCTCATCCTCAGCTACAGAACACAACGTCTTCCAGTCCCCCTACTTCCTAATCCACCAACACCAGCTAAATCCGAAACCATGTCCGGAGTAAAAGGAGGTGGACAACAGAAACACCTGCAGTCTAAGCACCAAAATAGTAAGTACATGAGCATTTCTTGTCGATGTAGCTTGTCTATTCTTTTCTGTATATTCTAAAAGACTCATGGGAAAAGACATGGGACTCTGCAGCGCCACCTATCATGTGCCGTTACTGAATTAACATGCAACTCACGGAGGCTTGCATTGTAAATGGATTAAGAGCCAACTAGATTCTCATCTGCAGACAGCTCTTTCAGTGTTTGCCCTTCATCAGTGCAGAGTAGAAATCTGCATGTCATGAATTAAGAAATGCCACATCCAATAGGGGACGCTGCAGAGTCCTAGGTCATTTCCCATGGGCCCTTCAGAAAATATTCAAATATCAGTGGAGTGATTAATGGCGTATAAGTCTCCTGAGACCTACTCCTACATGGAGCCTCTCTCTAATTAGGTACATTACCCCTTATATATTACACTACAGACCATGGGGTATAATCTCCACACACCTACATGGAGCCTCTATATAATGGACATTACCCCTTATATATTACACTACAGACCATGGGGTATAATCTCCACACACCTACATGGAGCCTCTATATAATGGACATTACCCCTTATATATTACACTACAGACCATGAGGTATAATCTCCACACACCTACATGGAGCCTCTATATAATGAGGAACATTACCCCTTATATATTACACTACAGACCATGTGGTATAATCTCCACACACCTACATGCAGCCTCTATATAATGGACATTACCCCTTATATATTACACTACAGACCATGGGGTATAATCTCCACACACCTACATGGAGCCTCTATATAATGAGGAACATTTCCCCTTATATGTTACACTACAGACCATGGGGTATAATCTCCACACACCTACATGGAGCCTCTATATAATGGGGAACATTACACCTTATATTTTACACTACAGACCATGGGGTATAATCTCCACACACCTACATGAAGCCTCTATATAATGGACATTACTCCTTATATATTACACTACAGACCATGGGGTATAATCTCCACACACCTACATGGAGGATCTATATAATTAGGAACATAACACCCTATAAATTAAAATACAGACCATGGGGTATAATCTCCACACACCTACATGAAGCCTCTATATAATGGACATTACCCCTTACATATTACACTGCAGACCATGGGGAATAATCTCCACACACCTACATGGAGGCTCTATATAATGAGGAACATTACCCCTTATATATTACACTACAGACCATGGGGTATAATCTCCACACACCTACATGGAGCCTCTTCCTAATGAAGAATGTTTCCCCTTTCAAACTATTTTGTTTTCATGCCAGCCTCTGTGTGTAGTATTTTTCTTATTTGCACCTTTAAAGCTATTCAATTTAATTTATATATAATTTTTTTTGCTTCCTTAGTTACTTTAATGCAAAGCCATGGAGGCCATGATGATGGATCAGGCCATGGAGGTCATGAAAAGGGCTCAAGCAGTCATGGAGGATATGACAATAGTTCAAAAAACCATGGAGGTCATGATAATGGTTCACAACATCATGGAAGTCACTATGATGTCTCAAAAGCTCACGGAAGCCATGGCGATGACTCAAAAGGTCACGGAGGCCACAGCGATGACTCAAAAGGTCACGGAGGCCACGGTGATGGCTCAAAAGATCATGGTGGCCATGGCGATGTCTCAAGTGGTCACGGAGGCCACGGCGATGACTCAAAAGGTCACGGAGGCCACGGCGATGACTCAAAAGGTCACGGAGGCCATGGCGATTACTCAAAAGGTCACGGAGGCCATGGTGATGACTCAAAAGGTCACGGAGACCACGGCGATGACTCAAAAGGTCACGGAGGCCACGGCGATGACTCAAAAGGTCACGGAGGCCACGGCGATGGCTCAAAAGCTCATGGAGGCCATGGTGATGGCTCAAAAGCTCATGGAGGCCATGGTGATGGCTCAAAAGCTCACGGAGGCCACGGTGATGACTCAAAGGGTCACGGAGGCGACGGCGATGATTCAAAAGGTCACATAGGCCATGGCGATGACTCAAAAGCTCACGGTGGCCATAGCGATGACTCAAAAGCTCACGGAGGCCGCGACGATGACTCAAAAGGTCACGGAGGACACGGCAATGGCTCAAAAGCTCATGGAGGCCATGGTGATGGCTCAAAAGCTCATGGAGTCCACGGTGATGACTCAAAAGGTCATGGAGGTCACGGGGGCCACAGCGATGACTCAAAAGGTCACGGAGGCCACAGCGAGGGCTCAAGTGCTCATGGAGGCCACCAGAATCAAAGTCAGGGAAAATGAATCATATTTAAAGCAAAAATGTCAATGCAGAGATGCAGCAGAATAGCAAAGGTTAAAAGAAAAAAAAAAAAAGAATTCCCATACTTGTATTTAAGTAAATCAGAAGTATAATGCAAAATATGGTTACTTTTATGTTCATAATAATATGTATGAGAGTAAATCTGTATTTGTGTTTGAATCTAAATGATATGAAATGAGCAATAAATCAGAATATAAAAAAAGCTTTACCAGAGGGTTCAGAAATAGCGTCTTAATACAAATCAATGAAGGTAAGGTAAAATGTAACAAAAAAAACATTAATAAAACATCAGCCATCAATCCTGTGGGCCACAATGGTTGAGAGCAGATACTTAATGCGCATACAGGGATATCTGAAAATCAACCTGTGTAGGCAGGGTTAAGAGGACTCTCTCAACCTTAGGAGTCCAGTTAACGTTAACTCTTATTTTCCCTTAAAAATCCAGCTGTAATTGTTTAAGTAACTCAAATATCAAACATGAATTCAGAACACCAGGGGATTAGGAAAAAGTTAAAAAGGTTTGCTATTAATTATTAATTACTAAAAAAAACCATTTGTCTACTTCATTATATATAATTGAAGCACACTTAAAGGGGTCGTTCTGCTAAATCACAATATATTTTACTGTGTAGTTAGGGTATTATCATGGCACTTAATCAGAAGGAGTTATGTATCTCATTGGGGAGAAGCACCATGTCGGTGTGTAAGGATTTTATCACCTTTTGCACCTCACTTGGTATTTCATATAACAAAGGCTTATGGGAAGAGAGCTGAACTCTCCAGCTCCCTTTATTGGATTTCCAATCCTCAATACCAAGCGTCGCGATGTGAAAAGGATTCCAAGCCAAACCTGTTTTGCTCATCAGCATGCAGATGTTTCACCCCAAAACAATGAGGTACATTACCCGTTCTGAGCCACACTAGCCTCTCACCTAGCCAGCCAGTAAGCTCTGCTCTGCACTGATGAGGTGCAACACCACAAAACAGCTGTATACAGATGAACAAAACTGACTTGGCTTGGTAGCCTTTTCACTTTACAAGGCTCAGTGAGTCACATGTGAATTGAGGATTGCTACATTCAATATATGGTCCTGGAGAGTTCAGCTCTCTTCTCATAAGCCTTTGTTATATGGCATTTCATATATTGTATGGCTCTTATCGGCATACAATGTTATTTTTAAGACCCTCCTGCCCTTCCTAGCAGCTCCACTTTATGTTGGCACACAGGAAGGGGGCGTTCTCCCAATTTCCTTGTTGGTGACATGTTAAGAGGGTGCTGGCCATACTGCCAGCCCCTTCCATAATACTAGTGACAGTGAGATGGGGGTAAGCTATCTCACCATGTTGGAACCAACCGAAGTGGAGATGCCACGATGGAAAAGTGAGTTTAAAAAAAAATTGTTGCATGCAGATAAGAGCCACAAAGTCGGTGACATCTTGTCATGTTTATTTCACAATTAAATATATTTTATTTATTCATAATAGTATAAAACAGAGATCAAATCTGTTCTCAGTATGTTATAAATAGTACCAGAACCAAGCTCAGTACATATTGCACCAGAACTAACTTCATATGTATAAACAGTATCAGAACCAAGCTCAGTACATACATACTGCACCAGAACTAACCTCAGTATGTTTAAAGAATACCAGAACCAAGCTCAGTACATAAAGACAGCACCAGAATCAAGCTGAGTATGTATATATAGATACTAGAACCAAACTCAGTACATAAACATAGCACGATAATCAAGCTGAGTATGTATATATAGAAACCAGAACCAATCTCAGTACATAAACATAGCACGATAATCAAGCTGAGTATGTATATATGGGTACCAGAACCAAACTCAGTACACCAATACAGTATCAGAAATGACTTCAGCATGTATATATAGCAACAGAACCAAACTCAGTATATAGTTTTTTTGCATAGTCAGGGTAACCCACTACAAATCAGTTTGAACCATGAAACTACACCTCCAAGTATGACTTTCCAGAGCATGCTGGGCATGATTTCACATACCAGAATGAGATTACCCATCACCATGCTGTAAACTATATGAATTAGTCTAGGTCCACACCTGTGTTGTAATTTTAACTGCCCTGTTCCATAATAGGTACAGAAAAAGAAACCTGCCAGCTCCGGATCCGTTACATGCCTGACACCAATGGCTATATTATGGTTTGTCACGTTTTTGGTCGGTGGAAAAAATAGCAATATATGCTATGCTACTTATAAACAATTTTTAATGGAGTCAGTGATGGAGACTTTTAAAGGAACCACTGACACAGATGTGAACAAAAATGTATTACAGTAATGATCAGACGTAATCAATGACATATTGTAATATCCTGACATTATGCTTCTAGCCAACATAAATCTGCACCACTGTGCCCCTAAATAAAATGAATATCATGTGCCCGCTGAATAAAAGCCATACAATGTGCCCCTAAGTAGAAAATGTCCGACACTGCTCACCTGCATATAGAAAAATGTCACATATTGTGCTCCAAAATTAAAAGAAATGTGCCAGACTGTGCACATGAAAAACAATATTTCCCACACTGTGCTCCTGAAAAAAGTTTGCACCACATTGTACCCCTTTGATAAAGCCCATCCATTTCTCCTAAATGCATCCGAGAACGTGCTCCTGAATAGAAAATCTCACATGGTTTCCCTGAAGATACTAATTTCCTACACTGCACTACTGAGAAAATAAAGTGTCAGACTGCGCCCATGAAAAATAATGCTGTGCTCCTGAAAAGATGTTTGTAGCACAATACGCCCCCTTGTTAAAACCCAACAATGTGTTCCTTAATAATTGACCCATACTGTGCCCCTAGAACAAAAAAAGAAAACATTGTCTCACATTGTGCCCTTAGTAAGCAAAACGTGCTCTTCAATGTGTCTTCGAAATAAACTGTGCACCACACTGTCCCCAAAAATGACCCCCAGTAAGGAAAACAATCCTGACAATGTTCCCATGTTCAGCTATGGCCTGACCATTTCTGGCTGGGCTTCTGCACAACGAAAGGCTCCTTATCACTCTGTGGCACCGCTACAAGCTAATTATGTGGATGTAACCAAATGCAAAGGAGAGGGACATGGTTGGAGGTACAGGGGGCATATGGCATCTGAGGGGCTCTATAAATACTGGCTTCATCCATTTACACCGTTGTGCCGGTCTGTTTGCTTGCATCTCTGCAAAAGCCTCCACCAGCAGTCTATACGCCTGGACACTACTTTTTTTGCTGCCTGTTAAATGCTATCATTTTGTGCTAGTCTGAGTATCAATATTTTTTGGGATATGGAGATAAGTGATGTTCACATCCGAGTTATAGACTATTGTTGCAGGGAAGTAACTAGCATTAATAGGACACACACACTTTTTGTCTCTTGGCTTTAGCTGAATAGTTGGACTCCAGGATGAAAAAACAATAGGATTTAATACAACTCTCAAAGAAATCATAGCAAAAAGGTGAATCCTACTATAAAATGTAACTTTTATCAATATAAATTAAAAAACTAGAAAAAGAAACATCCCCCTAGTAATCCCTGGATGCTCAGACCCTACCTAAAGTGGGGTTATTGCTCCGACAGGGGAGGCTCCACCCACGAACCTCCTACCCAACCCTTGAAATCCCTAAGACAATGATAGATTGCAGCAAACCACTGCACTAGAGAAATAACCAAAGAATATGCTACCAAGAAACACACACTTTTTGTCTCTTGGCTTTAGTGTTTACAGCTGCTGAGGACCCAATAGCTGAATAGTTGGACTCCAGGATGAAAAAACAATAGGATTTAATACAACTCTCAAAGAAATCATAGCAAAAAGGTGAATTCTACTATAAAATGTAACTTTTATCAATGTACATTAAAAAACTAGAACCACCACCTCCCTCCCCCTAGTAAGCCCTGTGTTCTCAGACACTATCTAAATTAGGTATATCGCCCCATCAAGGGCGGCACCACACACAAACCACCTACCCTACTATAGAAATCCATTTGACAATTATAGATTGCAGCAAACCAATGCACTAGAGAAATAACCAAAGAATATGCTACCAAGAAACAGCTGTAAATCAAGCTATAACTGTGGATGAACTAACAAAATTAGTAGAAGAGTACTCCTTTAAAGAATTCTCCAAAGCGTTTCCTCCCAAAAATACAGAGGGTTCATCAGGGAGAAGGTACAGAAAAATATTCTGATTTATTGTAGGAATACAAATGAGCAAAAATGAGAAGATATGAACAGATGCACAAGGATGGTATTGTTAGGAATCATCCTCTTGTTTCTATCCTCCATCTTGTATCTGCCTTCCAGTTTGTGTATTAATTTATATAAAGGCATATTAGCCTACAATATTAGAAGGGTAAAGTGAGAGATATCTTCCATTATAATTAGAATGTGCAGACATTACGAATTCTCTCTTCACTATATGGGGCCTCCAGAGAAACAAAGAAAGAAGTTTCTAGTGTTTCATATCTCATGTGAGCCCCTTAAGAAAGACATAAATGTCTAATAAATATCTCACTGTGGGCGCCTTCAAGACAATGTCTAGGTTTATGAAAAGAAGTAGTATAGTTTGTTATCTTGTCTATTATTTTTAAGATAAGACTAATTGGTATACTTCACAAATTTATGTTCTTCTATACCTTGTATGACACTAATTGAAAACTACTAATTTATGATCTCTTGGTAAGTAGCCAGAAAAAAGGTTTATAATTCAAAGCATTGGAAATAAACTTTCAGACTTCATTCAGACATACAACTGTGTGTATGTGTGTTTGTTTTGTTCCATTCAGGCCTGAATATACACCAATTTGGGGCTCATTCAACATACAATAAGGAAACCATTGAATTTCCCTATCAAACCTGGCGCTCTATACGTGAGGCTCGAGGGAAGGAAGATGACTTGCTGACCACCCGGACCCAGAGCTGGACTACGGGAGCTCGTGGAACCACAGATCTACAACAAGTCAGCGCTGACAGGTGAGAGCCTTTATCTTACCAACTGATCTGTGCTTCTAAGTGCTTTTGTTTTCCCGTCCGAGTGTAAAGTAAGCTTTGTCTCCTTTATTGAAACCTTGAGCTTTTTGCAAGAACCTGATAAGAATGGTATGTTGTATGAGTGTGCTGTTGCTATGTTGCTAAATGGATATTTGGGCTGTAATTAGTTTAACTATTGGTGTTTATTGTGCTTCTCATTTGGATTTTGTGGAAATTGACTAGTCATATAAACCAGGGAAGTAGGGAACCCTGGAACCCCCTAACTGATCTTTAAAAAGTTTCTTTCTTGATAAGACACAGTGTTTTAGAGCATTGAGGAAGTCTTAAGGAATAGAGAGAAACAAGTATAAGACAGAAGGAAGGGGGGGGGGGAGGTTTAAGCATACGGCTGCTTAACCCCTTAACGACCTTGGGCGTATCCATACGTCCAGGTCGTTTGGGGGTTAACGCACCTGGTTGTATGGATACGTCCTGAGGATCACGCGAACTCTAAAGCAGAGTTCGCGCGATCGGCGCGGGGTGTCGGCTGTGTATTACAGCTGACATCCCGCAGCGTCGGCCCCAACCCCGGATCGCTCTGGGGGGGGGGGGGGTGTGGATAACCCCGTAATTATCGCGACCATCGGGTCGCAATAACTAAGAGAGACGCAGGAGGAGATCGCTCCTCCTGCGTCTCTGTCGGCGGCAGCAGCGCACGGATCGGGCGATCCGTGCGGCTCCTGCCTCCTTACAGACTCCACGGAAGGCAGAGAATGCCTTCCGGGTTGTCTGTGACGTCACGACGCCCGGCCGTGCCCTGTGGGCACGCCCCGGCATCGTGACTGACAGTTGTCATAGGAACCAGTCATAGCAACAAGCTATGCACTGATTCCTATTGAATGAGAGATCTAAAGATCTCTCATTCAAATCCCCTATGGGGAAAAGTAAAATAAAAATGTGAAAAAGTGAAAAAAAGTAAAAAAAAGTGAAAAACAAGTAAAACACAAACACGAAAAATAAAATAAAAATACGTACACCGCCCTTTTCCCCTTTACAAACGCCAATCGCCCCAAAAAAGATCAAAAATAAATAAAGTACCCATATTTGGTATCGCCGCGTGTGTAATGACCTGCCCTATAAATCTGTCATGTTAATTAACCCGTACGGTGAACGCCGTAAAAAAAAAAAAAAAACAATCACAGAATTAAGATTATTGTTCATCCCGCAGCACATAAAATGGAATAAAAAGCGATCAAAAACTCCTATAAACTCCAAAGTTGTACCAATTAAAATGTCAGTTCATCCCGCAAAAAAAAAGTCCTTATACAGCTCTGTATACAGAAAAATAAAAAATGTATAGCTCTCAGAAGATAGCGATGCATAAATATTGTTTTACACACTAAAAACACTTTTCTTTTTTTTTAAAGTGCTTCAACATAACACAAACACTACCATGTACTCTACTTAAGCACGATGTATAGGTGTAGAGAACCCTTGATATAATGGAATGAAGTTCTGGGTATACCAATACAATTTAAACCAAAACAACTACAGGTATAACACCTAGAAAAAAGATACATAAAACATAACTTTTAATCAGAATGAATAAGAGTTGGGAAAGAAAACGAAAAAACACCCTCAAATATACCCTATCAAGGACCTGTCTACCTCAAAAATGGGGAAATCGCCCCAATAAGGGCGCCCCCACACTTGGAACCTAAAAATAACCCTGTCCCTGCTACATCTAAATGAAAAAAGAGCAAAGAAAAAAAAAAAAAAAACACATAAAACTACAAAAAGGATGGGAAAAAAACCAAAAAAAATGCTGTATAAAAAAAAATACAAAAAACCCAAAATAAGGGTTTTATGTTCAAAAATACATTCCCAAGAAAAAATCAAAAAGATGTTTGCAAAAATATAACTCACGGCCCAGCCCTGTTTTCCCTATTAAGGGGCTGAGTTATATTTATTGCATACTCTTTTTGTTTTTTTTCTTAGATGTTTCCCATTGGTTTTTATCAACTGGCCCAATTTTCCCCGATGAACCCCAGTATCTAAAAGGGGGGAAAACCCTTTGGGAAAATTGGGGAAAATTTAAGCGGGATTGATATCTTCTTTGACGGGATCACAAATTTATATTTTTTTGAACATTTAAAAGTTTTGTCTGGTTTTTTTTTTGTTATTTATCACAGCATTTTTTTTTTTTGTGCACTCCATTTGTAGTATAGTGTTTTTTGGGTTTTTTTTTTTTTCTCTTTTTCATTTAGATGTAACTAGGGCCCGGGGGGTTTTGGCCAGTGTGGGGGGGGCCCTTATTTTGGGGGTATCCCCATTTTTGAGGGAGACAGGTCCTTGATTTGGGGTATTTTGTGGGGGGTTTTTTCGTTTTCTTTCCCCAAATTTTTTATTTATTTTGATAAAAATTTAAATTTTAGGATCTTTTTTTTAGGGGTTTTACCTGTAGTTTTTTTTTTCTTCAACCAAAAAAAAAAACTATATAAAAAAAAGGGGATCGCCAAAATCGTAAACGACCCAAAGAGTAAAGCTAACTTAATTTAAAGGGTACGGGACGGTGAGCCCGGGTTTAAAAAAAAAAAAAAAAAAACACTACTAATTTCAGGAATTTTTTTCACCCGGGCTCCAAAAAATGGGTTTTTAAAAAACAATCAAAAAGCCTTGTCCCCCCAAAAATGGGTACTAATAAAAAACGTCCCAAATCCTTTTCGCAAAAAACAAGTCCCACACAACCCCCAAGCACAGGAAAAAATTTTAAAAATTATGGGCTCTCAAACTATGGGGATGCAAAAACGTTTTTTTTTTTTTTTTTTTCCTGTTTGAATAAAAGGTTTTTAAATTTGGGAAAAAAGGAAAAACATAAAAAAAATATTCAAATTGGGTTTAAAGGTGAAACGGATTGGGCCGCCGGGAGTAAAACTTCCATGTCTATATACCGGGAACAGTGAACCGCTTTAAAAAATTTAAAAAAAAAACACTACCCGATTGCTGAAATTTTTTTCAAACATCTCACAAAAACCTTTAATTTTAAAAAAATAGCATCATAGGGAACCCCATAATGGACCAAAAAAAAAAAATCAAATCACCCCCAAAAAAAAAGCCCCTACCACTCTCAAAAAGAAAAAAAAAAAGGGGGGGGCGGGGCAGAAAAGGAAAACAAAAACCCCAATTTTTATAGACCCTATTTTTTTTCTTTTTAAAAGTAAAAAAAAAAAAAAAAAACAAAATAAAAACTATATCCCTTGTAAGTGTACCGACCCCCATAGGAAGGGGGGGGGGGGGGCCATCATTTACACGGGACGCGAATGGTTAAAATTTTTAAAACCAAAAAAAAATGACGAACTGCGTTTTTTCCCCCCTTTTCATTTTCCCAAAGCAAAAAAAAAATATGGAAACCGGGGGTGCCTAAAATTTCAGAAAAACACCCCATTGATGAGAAACCCTTTAATGGGGTTGAATCCAAATGGGGGGACTTCTGGAAGGTTTTTACCTGTTTTTTGGGAAATTTGGGGGCTGGCAAATGCGAAGGGGCCCCCCCAAAACCCGCGTTCCAAAAGCCCAATTTCGCCCCCCTTTTACACCCGCCATTCGCCCAAACAGCAGTTTACACCCACATGGGAGGGTTTTTGCCCAACTTGGGGAAGGGGAAAATTTCTTAAAAAAATTTTTTTGGGTTTTTTTTTCCAGGATTCCTTGTATAATTTAAACATTTTTAAACTAAAATTTTCAGATTTTTGGAAAAATTTTTTTTTTTTACTTTTTCCAGCCTTTTGGCCCAAAAAAAATTTGGAATCAAACCCGTGGGGCAAAAATACTCAATGGGACCCCGGGGTTTTTCCTTAAGGGGGGGTTTGTTTCCAATATTGGGCTTTTTAGGGGGTTTATTAAGTTTTAGGGAAACCCAAAGGGGTCCCCAAACCTGAAAAGGCGCCTAAATAAAATCATATTTAAAATGGGGGACCCCAGAGAAAGGGGAGGGTTTCTCCTTCACTGGGCTTTTGGTTGAGCCAAATAAGGGCCCAAAGGGCCCCATATGGGGTACACTTTTTTAAAAGGGGAGACCGGGGGGAATTTATATTAATTGGGATTTACCAGGCACATTTACCGTATTTCCCCTGAAAAAATTGGGGAAAAAAATTGAAAAATTTTGCAAAAAAAATGAAAATTTTTAAATTTTCACCCCCCACTTTTCTTTAAATTTTTGTGAAAAAAATCTAAAGGTTATCAAAATTCCAAAAAAAGTGTTTTTAAATACGTTAAGGGGCTAGTTTCTTAAATGGGATTATTTGGGGGGTCTAACATCAGGCCCCCCAAACCACGCAGAACTGGGGTGGGCCCTAAAAAAAATGTAAAATTGCAAATTTTTTTGAAATTTTGAGAAATTTTCTTTCTAAATTTTTTAAGCCTTTTAATGTCGTAAAAAAAAAAAGACATTTTTTTTAAAAAGGGTGCCAAAAAATATGGGCATATGGGATTGCTAGTTAAAAATATTTTGGGGGTGGAAAAATTTTTCTACTTTCACGCAGAAAATTTTTCAACCCCTTTAAAATCCTAATTTTTTTCCCAAAATTTCCCGAAAATTTTTATATTTTTCAAAAAACAAACAAGGGGTTGGGAAAGGGGTAAAAAATTTTTACAATTAAGCACAAAGGGCCCCGAGAAAACAAACTCTGAAAACCCCATGGGGTGGTACAAGTGGCAAAAAATTATTCCACATAAAAAGGACCATGTCAGATTTCCAAAAAAAGGGCGTGTCCCGGGAAAGGCCCCAAAAAAGCTGGGTCCCCTTAAAGGGGGTTAAAAAAGCGTACGGGAGGGAATTTTTGAATATGGGAAACACACAGGGGAAAAAGGCCATTGGTTTTTCAGCCCCGAGATAGTAAAAAATTTTGGGGGAGGACAAGAGCTGTTTCAAATGGGGGTTTCAGAAATTGGGTTTCAAAAAGCAAGATGTGGTAAGGGACTTTGGGTTTTCTATATAAATAATCATTGGGGAAAACTTTTCCCCCAATATGGGGCTGGTTTTAAAAAACACAAGCTTTGTGACATTTGGGATATTTGGGGGGGAGGGGGGGTAAAGAGATTTAAAGAGAGGGGTTAAAAGAACTAAAGAAAAAAAAGGGGGTTTGGGATTAGGGTCTC